>JAOTAV010004204.1:0-31370 GCA_026546445.1 Cyclargus thomasi | reverse complement strand
GTTACTTCTTACCAATGTAGGGTACATTGGTAAGAAGTAACAAACAGACAGATACGCTTACCACTCTGTTACCAAAGATAAAGAATTAAATCATCATAGAGGTAGAAAAGGAGGATATTATATGCATTCCCGACCAGAAACTGGCACTATATTCTAAAAATGCATACTGTATGGCTACTCATATTTGTAACAAATTACCAAATTAATTAAATAAAATGAGATTTAATAAATTTAAATATGAGTTATTTAAATTATTGTTAGCGAAACTGTATTATAATATTTTTTACGAATAAAATCAAAATATTATAAAATTATATTTAAAATGGATATTTTGTAATTTTATTGACAATATTGTCATTAAAATAATCATTATTATCAAAATATTTGCACGTCGAAACATATCAGCCAAAACATATGTGTGCTATTACATTTTGTACAATCTTATTGTGTTAACTACCATGTTTTTGCAAATAACCGTACTTCCTTACATCTTCATGCTTAAACCGCTAAGTCAATTTTCTGAAGTTGGGTATGGAGATACTTTAAGTCCCGGGGAAGGACATAGGTTAATTTTTATCCGCCCGTGATAGAATATGTATTGCGCAACGGAGTTTCGAGCATCATCTAGTTCATCTATATATTAATATGTATAATGCAAAAAGCTTGAAGTTTCTCCCATTTATAATTGATATGGAGAGGGAGCGTGTAATACCAATATTATTTTAAAATATGCTTTAATCTTGCATATTCTTAATAAATATACCGCTATGCACACTACAATATTTGGATATGACACGATAATCACACGCGAAATACTCTTGTATATGGTTGAAGTCTGTGATTTTTTTAAGTAAAATTCAATGGTTTGGTAACAAGACCCTTATACCAAATTGAAGTCTGTGATTGAATTGAGAATAGATTATATTTTTATAGCTCCTCTATACGATGGATTTAAATATTTATGGTCGAATTTCGA
Organism: Cyclargus thomasi; assembly: GCA_026546445.1. Taxonomy (NCBI): domain Eukaryota; kingdom Metazoa; phylum Arthropoda; class Insecta; order Lepidoptera; family Lycaenidae; genus Cyclargus; species Cyclargus thomasi. The sequence goes on along the minus strand of JAOTAV010004204.1, from coordinate 30,394 downwards.
CCGCATGGCGATCTCTAGTGATATTTAAGGCCTAGTTACATGGCTATTTAGTTTTAAAGTGCAATAACTTTCAGGGTGCGCAAAGCACACAGCCGCCGAATATTTTGGATCTCAGCGGTGGCGATCGAACGTGTTTATCGACAGCCCTAGCGCACCACAACAACGGCTTCTCTGTGAGAGTGCTGAGGATGTGTGGGAACACCCTCTACGCGGTTCCTCCACAGACCTACACCCTACAAGCCCTGACGCATCTGGACCTCAGTGATAACAAAATCAGTGAACTACCGAAGGAAATTTGCAAGCTGACACAGTGAGTATTGAAATTATTCTATTACTTTTTAATTTTTGTGTTTTTTATTCGTTGAGTCTTTGTGATAGAAGATTTAGACCTCTTCAAATTGGTCAGTATGATTCATAGCTGCGCGCTTGGCGCATACAATATAAACACTATAGAAAGGGAAGAGAAGTGACAGATTAGCCAAAAAATCGTCTTTAAATATTATCAGCGCTTCTATACAGATAAAATTTAAAGACACGCATTTCAACTGTGATTGTGCAAAAGTTTGTTTACGTTAATTAACGCAACGGATTCAACGAAAACCGCTACATTTCGGCGCGCTATGCTTCTTTCGTTGTAGATGTAAAGATACGTGTAGTATGAAACAAAAACCTAGTTAAAAAGCATCTGATGTACAGTTGTAGGAGCGCGTGCCATTACGGAGTATTCTTTAACGCTTCGTCGGCGGTGCGTGGAGCTCTACCCATTCCACACCTCAGTATCAAGTACCAACCTTCGGCTCTTCCACCATTTTTAATTGCGCTATATTATGGACGGGGTGTGATGAAACTGTGTTTACACTATTACGTAAATCTTGATCAGCGCTTATCTCTTTTCTTACAAAGTATGCTGAACTAGTGTTTTGGTTTGTATGTTGTGTTTAAAGTTCATCTCATGAAGATTTATATAGTACAAGAGTAAACTAAATAATGTCAGTTCTTTATCCAGATTACATAATGTCGAAGTTTTCGTCAGTTCGGTAGTTTGTCATATGATATTCTTATTTTTGAATAAATGGTCATTTAAAAATAGAAACTGAAAAATAAAACGCGCTAAGTTTTGGGTGCCATCACTCTTTTAATTTTCTCTCGATGACATAGTCCAAGAAATTTAAAACATAACCTATTTTGGCGGCGTTCTAAATTCTTGTGACTTCTTAAGTGGCACCAGGTACCAAGTTGGTACTACCAACTATCAAGTGCAATACGCGGTGCGATATCTCCATCTGTGCGTCGAGGCGTGCCGCTTACGTTCACTTTGCCTACTATTCTCGTAGATCATATCAGATGTCCTTGATGATTTAATAACTTGTGTGTTTAAAGTTTTTATAGAAACATTAACACCGTTTCATATTCTACTTTTAACTGTCCGTAGTAGGAGGTAAACATGTATTATTATAATGATGTTTTTAATTGCTCTGTCATTTAACATCGATTGTAGAGTCTTAATTAGCAATACATAAAGTTTGGAAGTGTTCAGCTAATATGACATGTTTAGATGCAATTTTCTATATAAGCAATTGCTAAGTCGCTATATAGACTGCAGTAGTATCTTTATTACCCGACTGCGCCAGAAGCAGGGAAGCTTGTTTTATAACTTTTCAAAACCTTTTAAAGAGTTTTATATAAAGCAAAACTATGTCTAAAGCAATTTTATTTCTTAAGATCTATTAATAAATTTATACGTGGCTTAGGAGCCACGTAAAAATATATTAATAGCTTATTACACTGACTTTATAAACAATTCTTTTTATGAATAATAACTGAGGATTAAGCACCTTCCGTTGATTATTATCAAATCATTAACATTGTTAAAATGTTTGCTAAACCAACGTCACTGACAGATGGTGTTGAGATAACAATTTATATTATGCATTTTAAGGACGCCTCCTTCAGTCTTAAGTGGTATTTCCGGAAGAACACAAAAGGTGTTCATTACGTGGAACTCTGCGTTTAAATTAATTTTATACTTTTGTTTATTAAAATATATGGCGTAGATTTTGGACTGAAACTCGATACTAGAGTTTGAACAGGTATGACAATTTATTGTAAGCACTGTAATCAACGAGCTAGACAAAATAACACATTACAAGAAATATATAACAGAGAAATCACATCAGTTACACAGTCGATACAATACAGTAGGGTAACTCTGTCATGTTTTAAAAAATCATAGATATATTTTACGCTCGTGTTCTGTGATAATTCATGACCTACTATTCTAGTTAAATGAAATCGCTAATATAGCTAAGAGTGATGGAATTTTGGCGCAACGAATAATATAGAAGTTATAGGCGCTACTCACATTTATATTGTGTCTGTAATCTATCGAGATTACAGGGAAGTGGAGAGAAATTGAAAGTGAAAAGAATAGTTGATCGGTTAATGGTTGATATACACAATACAATGATCTCGTAACATGTTGTGCATCCCGGCGTTGCCGTCTTATTGCCTCAGAGGTCTGCAGTGGGGCGCGGCGGAGCGGTCAGTTAGCAGCAGCATAGCAACTTTAGCGCTGGTCATATACTGCTGTGGTTGCCACATTGTTGCCGCAATATGGTGTTGTGAAGTGAATTACTGATTCTTATCGAGAATCGATCTTCAATTCGCGGATAGTGTTATTGTGATTTTTGAGTGGATTGTTAAATTTTTCGGTAAGGATAGGTTCTAATTATAAAAAAAAATGCTAAAGTATGTTACTTTTAAAGCTGGACTGAGTAGGTGTTATTTACTTTTAAACAATAAATTTGCCGTTAATAATACTATTGGATTCCTGACATTAAATACAATTACAAACTTTATTGAAAATTGAAAACAAATGATTAGCACCTTATACATATACCAGTGCTTTGTAACAAAAGATGAGTTTTTATTAACTAAACATAAATTAATTTCTTTTGAACTATAATAAAAAATTAAAAAATAATGTCTTCAAATAGATTATTTTATGTTTGTTTAAGGTTATATTCCTTCTAAGTTCATGGCACAATTACTTTTTCTTTGAGTTACGGTTAATGAGTTTTTGGGGCAGACATTAACATATCGAGAATAGCTCACTATGATTATATTTCATAAACGTTTTGTAACATTTATTATAAAAAGTTAATATAGTAAATGTAACATAAATAACAATACATGTGTTTCCGATAGCGTAAATTTTATGCGTTCTAATTAAAGAAATTTTATAATACCTATTAATATTTTTCACCTTTATAGAAAAGAAAAAAGAAAGGCCACTGATTAAGGTAGTTAATGTATGGTTAATAATGTAAGTAGTGAGTACCCTTGTACCTCTTGGTAGGTGTTCTTGTTTCGTGAAGCCGAAACTACACAGACTTTATTGTATGAAGTTTTAAAAGTTTTGATAAGCTCTTGTGGTTATAAATTTTCTCTTACAAATATTATTTTTCTTGCAATTTAACTGTCACGAGCTATTAAAAAAAAAAAAAAAAATATCCACAGCCGAACATATTAACCTCCTCGTTTTTGGAAGTCGGTTAAAAAGGCAGAAATGCCTACCTTTTATCTGATCATACATATTATCCTAATACATAGACCGACGTAATAACTGAGAATTTAAAGAAAAAATGTAGTTAGTTTTAACATAATGTTTTACAAACAGACGCCAGGGGACAAAGTGTCCTCGGACTGTGGTATTTTCCCCGGAGTCGTCAGCTTCACATAAGAAAATCCTTTTGATTTGGTAAATTATTTTCAATTTGGGCTAACAAATCCCATTGGCTATCAAATAAACATATTATCCAAAAAGGAAGAGGTTTCTCAATTGGACCGTATAACATTTATAGAATTTTTTATCGCGGTAAATATTTTTTTGTTAGCCTATATTATGTCACAGCTGGACAAAGCCCTCTCCCAGGGTCTTATAACTATACTTAATGACTTTTTATTTAAAGATTCGACTTGATTTGAGCAAGAAAAAAATGATTTACCCAATTGTACCTTTTCTTATTATCTCGTTGGCTCCCTGGCTCTTGTGGATCACCCTCTTAGTTATTGACTTGTGTCTCGACCGATCTTTATACCAATAACTCAATTAAAATCTTGCACTTCTTCACGAATTACACGTCGTATAACCCTTTTATTTTCACTTTTAGTCACCTATTCCACTATGAACTATGATGTATATTTAAATACTGATTTGACTGATTTATTTTTACTCGTATTAATAAGAATCTTAAATATAATTATAAGATAAATATATTATAAGCTAAATTACAAGATTTAACAATTTTTTTTTTTGGAAAAAATGAGTATTCCCTCGCGCGGTTAACCAAATGTTGGTTAACCGCGTCTTCCACTTTTATCTTCAATTATGTTTTATGTAACTTACACGTATATTTTCCAGGCTGGAGGAGCTGTACATCAGCAACAATGAAATCCAATCCGTAGAATGGGCGCTGCGGCTGCCAAGGCTACGGACACTCGTAGCTAACCAGAATCTTATCACGCAGTTTGTGGTTCGTATTATTATTGATAAAACTATAATTCACTAGACGTAGCCCGCGACTCCGCCCGCGTGGTTACTTTTCTCTTGATTTAGTGAATATTTTTTTCTACAAACTTTATAGAACCCGAGACCTTTCTAACGAATCCAAAATTGTGAAAATCGGTTCGTGCGTTCTGGAGTTATATCGTCAAGAAGGAAAACCCGACTTCTTTTTATATAATAGATTATTTAGAAATATTATATGAATCGAATATTATACATCTAACTAATCGACTTTATTTTGGCATTGACATAGTTGAGAGAAGGGTGGAGGGTAAAAAGTACCCTTTACTTTTGGCCTTGAAAAACATCATGCTCTCAAAATATAATATATTAATTTTTTCTTTCGAATTTCACACAAGCGAATCCACAGGCAAATGCTAGTATTATATATAGCCGGTCTAAGCATATAGAGTAAGCCTACGTTTTCTACCAACTCGTTGGGAGAGCGGTGGCTTCTTTTACACTGCCTTGTTGTGGGGCTTCATCGGGTTTAACTAGGTTAGTCCCTCTGAAGCGCCGACAGGAAATTCCATAAACCGCAATGATTGCAATATGTTAAACATTTTCCAATATAAAAAATTAAGCGATCTCTACCAGCCAACCACAAAATATATAGTCGTAGATCATTGAAAAGTAAGAAATAAGCATGTTTTTAACAAAATAAATATTGTTAACGTGCACATTTTTTCAAGTATTAAAAATATAATTCGATCTAACTGTATTTCATATTTTTTCCAAAGCGCCCAGCTTCTAAAACGTTTCAGTATATAGGAATAAGCGAACTAAACGCTTGGTGAAAGATTTAGTTTGGTATATTTATTTCATTGACTAGACTGCTTTTTATATCTCTACATGAGTTGCAAGTGCAAGGGGAAGGAAACAGGGAAATAGTTACTAGGGACTTACTAATTATACTATTATTAATAGATTAAAAAGTCCGTGGTATTTCTCTGATCTGGTTTTAAAATTCTCACTTCCAATCAATAAAATCAAATTTTGGGCTTTCAGCCAGCCGCGACGATGGTGCTGGGTGACGACTACAAGGACTCTTCGGCGCCGCTGACCAACGTCGACCTCCGACATAACAAACTCAAGGGGAGCATTATCTTGGGCAACTACGAAGTGAGATATTCTAACGACTATTCAGATAACGTGGATAACGGTGACCTTATATTTAATTACTAAATAATGATGATACCCTGAACTTGTGCAGTCCATACGCAGATATAGTATTGCCAGCCGGCCTACGATATACCAACGTGATATCTCTCTCTCTCTCTTTCGAGCGTTGTCAAAATTGTCGATGTCGACCTATATCTCTACTCCATAACATGCGTACGTCGAGAAACACATTCCTCGTTCGTAGACAAACATCTATAAAACCGTACTCTTCTTATAATATCAAAATCTCGACTAAACTTGATAAAAATGTGTTGTCATGTTCGTAGACAAAAGTAGCGTAGATTAAAAACAAAACACAATAATTATTGTCGACAAACATGTGAAATTTAGCATGTTAGGGTCAATATAGATAAAGAGACAAACTGGAAAACGTCGAGAAAACGTATTGACAAAATTATAATCACGATGGCTTAGATAAGCCTTATAGATAGCCCTCCAGGCGTCCGATAAAGCCGGACATAGGCTTTTGGATTGCATGTCCGGCCAAAATAAACGTAGTCCGTCTTGTCCGGCTTTTGTTAGGCTTTTTACATTTCGCAGTAATAAACTGTATATATCGACTGCAGAAAGCAATTGTGGCGTATGTCAAACAGCCAACTTTATACCAGAGCAAAAATACTAATAATAAAATTTCTAAAACATTATTTAATAAAGATATAAAATTGAAATTTTTAATACACTTGTCGTATATGAAATATATCAAAAATTTCAATTTTCGTAATGTAGTAAAGTCCTCATTTGTAGGCTCGGTTTTACAAAATTCAAGATTTCACAAATTTCAGATTCAGAATCTGACCATGAATTAACTTCTATGATAGCACCTTGTTGAAAAATTTTATTCGATTCCCCCTAACTACTGTCTATACCAGCTAGTGCCTGTATTGTAGTTGCTAATTAGGTATAATACTTTTCCAATTAGGCACAGTTTCTTCGCATGATTAAACGCATTGAGTATTTTAACTACATTACCTGACGGCTTGTATAAGAATTGTAATTATGAATGCCTACTTTACTCAAGTATGTACAGTGGTTTTTAAGTATAATTAAGTAATTAAAATTTCGAGATATATCCTTTGGATGATAAATTGTATGCAACACGAACTGTTAACAGTTGTGTAACTCTGGTATAGTTTTTTATTAATTGCACATCCTCTTGGGCGTAGTTGGGGCGTAGCTCATGAAGTACGTTTTATATATAACTTTCTATCGAGATAATAATTCTAATAATATCTAATAAATAGTTTGTTAACGCACGTGTGGAATATCTGATAACTAGACACCAGGCCAATAAATTTTACTAACAAAAATCACATACTTGAACCATAAACAAAAGAGTATTATAATATCTATGGACGCTTCACACCACGTCAGTCTGGTCCCGTGCTGTGTACCCGGGGACTTGTGTTACAGATACCAGACAACGGAAATATACATATATAATTAATACTTTTATACTATACACAAATATGAGTAAGATTACTATTAAATGATACATAATTACATATAATACACATCCATGACCCAGGAACATTGAAAAACTTTGGTCCGTCGGCGGAATTCGAACCCGCGACACCCGGCTTAAGCTACTAACGCGCTTACCAACTGAGCCACAGATGTCGTCAAATGTAGCAAAGTTGACAAACAGAAAATGGCTACGCACTGGCCCGCTAACGCGAAATCCCCAGTATAGTACATTCATGGTTATAAAAAGTCCTTCATAAAGGTTCGAGGATTTTAATTTTTAGTTCATTTTGGTCTAAGAGTAAAAGATGATATTAAATGTATATAAATAACCTTTTTTCAGCACTTGGTGTCGCTGGACGTATCGTACAACGCTGTTGAGGTGCTAGTGCTGTCGGCGCTTCGCAGTCTACGCGAGCTGCACGCGGCCCACAACGCCATACAGCACCTCGCCGTGCACGGCGCAGCGCTGCGTATACTGAGGGCGCCGCATAATCGTAAGTAATTACTTTTGAGTTTCTCATTGCATTGCTAGCACCTGATGTCGCTGGACGTGTCGTACAATGCCGCAGAGGTGGTAGTGCTGTCGGCGCTGCGCAATCTACGCGAGCTGCTCGCGGCACACAACGCCATACAGAACTTCGCCGTGCACGGCACAGCGCTGCGAGCGCTCAGGGCGCCGCATAACCGTAAGTAATTACTTTTGAGTTTCTCATTGCATTGCTAGCACCTGATGTTGCTGGACGTGTCGTACAATGCCGTAGAGGTGATAGTGCTGTTGGCGCTGCGCAGTCTACGCAAGCTATTCGCGGCACACAACGCCATACAGAACTTCGCCGTGCACGGCGCAGCGCTGCGAGCGCTCAGGGCGCCGCATAACCGTAAGTAAATAATTCAGAGTTTCTCATTGCATTCCCAACACTTAGTGTCACTGGACGTCTCGACAATGCTGCGGAAGTGCTAGTACTGTAAGTACTATATTTTAGATGGTGTGAGTGATTGGTGTGTGAATTGTTATTATATGTCTATATAACCACATTCCTATATTTTAAAGGCCTGTTTCATCACTTTCTAATAAGTGCTTTTTAGGCTATCCACAACTAATTTGACAAGTGAGGTATGGAGAATCTATCAAATAAGTTGCGAATAGTCTTAATCTTTTAAATCACATGATTTAGAATTGCTGTTGTTTGATATTTGTTTATTAGCCTAACCTAGAATATACACATTAGTTATTGTAATCATTCCATTCTTTGTCAACAGGAATCGAAAGTCTCACGACGTCCGTGCCTCCCATCAACTTGGTAGAAGTTGACCTGTCGCACAACAGGCTCACCGCTCTACCACAGTGGCTGAGTGGGTGCTCTGACCTCACCAAGCTATACGCCTGCAATAACCAGCTGGCTTCACTCCCGGACCACCTCTTCTGCAGTGAGTTGTCCAGCTTGAGCCACTTACACCTGGCACACAACAAAATCGCCAATTTTCCATCGATGCCTCGACTACGATCACCTTTAAAGGAGCTCCTACTCCACGACAATTGTATACAGAGTCTGCCTGAAAACTTCTTCTCGGTGTGCGATAGGTTACATATTCTAAATTTAGCTAACAACAGACTTAGTCGACTTCCGCGTGTGCGAGGTGCCTCGCCACATAACTTAGAACGGCTATACTTGACGGCGAATTGCTTGATGGACGATGCAATTGACGTCATTATTACTTTTCGAGGACTCAAAATTCTTCACATGGCCTACAACTGCCTGACGAACCTACCAGATAACTGCTTCAATTTTTGGCCTGAAATTGAGGAGATTGTCTTGTCGGGAAACTCGCTATCGAAACTCCCAGAGGACTTACCCCAGCTCAATAATATTAAAATAGTACGGGCACATTCGAATAGACTACGATCAGTACCCATGTTTGCGTGTAGCGCTTCAGTTAAAATATTGGATTTCGCACACAACGAACTGGACACCATAGACTTACGATTATTAGCACCAAAGCAACTAAAGTTCCTAGATATATCGTGTAATAAGAAGTTACAGATGGACCCAAAACAGTTTAAAGTATATAAGTGCCAGAGACCGCTGAGTCTTGTCGATGTCACTGGTCAGAATACCTTACAATTGCCTCAGAAAAGTGGATTCCACGAAGAATTGCACGGAATGACTACTTGGGTAACAGGATTTTCGGAATGTCCAAACAAAGCTCTACAGTTGCCATGTGCCCAGATACGCCTTCCGTCGTTTTGTAACAAAGAAGGATTATTTGCTATAATTGATGGTGAAAATGATACTGAAGTCCCTAGAATACTACAGACGAGCTTACCAGGATTATTGTTAGAGGAGAAATCAATAAAAGAAACAGTAAATGAATATATGAAGTACGTTGTTTTGTCAGCTCATCGAGAGCTTAAAGAGAAGGGACAAAAGAAGGGTGCCTCCTTAATTATGTGTCATTTATCTCCTGTAAATGGACCTGAAAATGGCTTCGGTCTCGAGTATAAACGATACAATTTGAGATTAGCCAATGTCGGTAATACGAGGGCAGTTTTGAGCAGACGAAACGGACCAATGTGTTTAGGCATCGAAAACAATAAACGACTCGGATACTCGAACAGATATCCGAATACGATTCCTGATCCTGACGTCATCCATACGATTATTAAGGAAGATGATGAATTTTTAATCCTAGCTAATGGAAAGTTTTGGAACGTTGTCACCGTGGATGCCGCAGTAGCGGAAGTGAGAGCTGAAACGAATCCCGTCTTAGCGGCTAAGAGACTGCAAGATTTGGCACAGAGCTACGGAGCCGAAGATTGCGTTTCAGTTATAATCATAAGATTCGACACCGGAAGACCAGACGTGGACCTATTGATGAGAGAGTTACGACACACGATTAACACCAATAAATCGGTCTGTCGGTCTGATTGCTGCTGCTCAAGATCGGAGCCATGTTGCCACTCGATCACCCTGGCTAAGCCGGGGAGCGAACGTTCCTCGCCGAGCGGCCAAAGCGACAGGCCTCCCAGTGAAACAGTCAGCCAGCAACATTACGCGAGTGTCCGATCGCACACCAAAATATCGGAACGAAAATCTATCGGTGGTGTAGCTCGGGCCATACGTGTGCGTGTCGAAGACAAAGATGAAGAAACAAAACACGACGAAAACGCGCAACCCGAGGAGCAATTTAAGTGCTGGGAATATATGCTGGAGCAGAACACGCAAATGCTATTCGATAAGGAACTGGACAATCTCTCCAAAGGTATTAAATCGAATGGAGGTAGTTTAAGAAATTTTAAGGGATTATCTGGCAGTAGCCCGCAACTTCACTTGCTGAGTAAATCGACGAAAGTTCCGTTTCTCTCCAAACACTTTGGAAGCGCTCGGTCTTTTGGGAACACCCTCAAAGTAGATCCTCGCTTCGGATCAGGAAGGATTCCAAACGGTGGTCCGAACGCTGCATATTTTGGGTCATTGCAGAGGCTGATGCCATATCATTTAGAATACGATTTTGCTGTGATACAAGAGAAGAGTGCTCCATCTCAAGATTCTTTGGATCTCGAAGGTAGAATGCAACAATACTGGGGCGTCGCCACTACGGAACTTTAAAGGTGTATCTGAAAATGTAAATATAGGCTCCGAAATAAGTGTAATATATGTAATTAATATAATCATATAGGTACTATTTATTTTCCGACTAGATCCTTTTGCACAAGTAACATACGGTACGACTATAACTTAACTTATTACGAGAGCTTAATACATACTGGACTTATTTACAATAGTGGTCATAAGAGGTACGGATACAAATATTTATTGTTTATAGATTCTATTTTCATTTTGTGATAAAATCATAATTATTTTATTTTATACATAGATGATGATCGATGAAAGTATTCAATTGATATCCAAGATTAAAAATCGTCTAACTAGTTTCTACTTGAAAAATTATTATTTACAATACAGTTATAATTTTAAATACGACTATTGACTGACTTGATTAAAACTATCGCATATTTACAATATACCTTATTAGTAAGGCCATGAATTTATACACTACCTTAACAAGACTATGATTAACATTTTATGTATAATATTAATTTATGATACAATTAAATGTAAAGATTGCAGTGTTGGAAAATCAAAAGTTTGTACTTAAAATTAGTGAAAAAAATAAATATCGTATTTTTCGTTACTAAAATAAATATTGCAACAAAACTATTGTAAACAATATTAAATTATCATCTTCTATTTACTCTTTATACATAAAACCATTTTCAGGTAAAATCAGATTATTTTAATACAGTATATTATATAACACCCTCTTATCCTATTCAATTTCTGTTTCTTAATATTTAAATGTGATGCTGACACTCGGATAACTTTTTGCTTACTTAGGTACATACATCAGCACAATAATTAAAACACCCACTTAAATGTTTGAACAGTGCAAGCAAATCCAAGCAAAACTCAAAATTCATGGAATTCTTGTACCGCTTTGATAATAACAAGTGCCATTAGGATGTAAACTGTGCTCTTTCCTCCTTACATCTCCCTTAGAATGAAGTGACTAGTTCTTCTGTGTATCGTAACGTTAATTTTAACGTTATTTGGAATGTTAACTCTTGAGATAAGTTTAAACTGACAATAATATTATAATCAGTTATCACAGCACTCGTTTTTCTTTGTCTACGAGTTTACTTTATAATGTAGAGATTTAGTTGGTATCGAACCTATTAGCTAGATGTTTTATTTTATAATATATTATTTCATTGATTTAAAATTTCTTAAAAACGTTATCCTCTGCCCTACTGTACTGTTTTATAGTTATCAGGTCAAATATTTAAATCGCTTGTCCGCATGAGCGACTTGACTAAGCAGCTTGCTAAGTAAAGTATAACGTTACTACTCATAGCTAGTCATTCTTTTAGTACGCATCAATACTTTTTTCTCGACGGTATTTTATTCCCAGTTGTGGATTGGTAATCATAAAGTGATATACTTAAGTCGTTTGACCGCATGACTTGAGGCTATAACTTTATTAAAGCCGCATTATCACTCTAGCTTCACAGCTCCCGTTTGACGACGAGTTCTAAGGGCTGCACGCCCATGGGAGGGCACTGCGCGGGGGGCGGCGGGGGCGCGGGCTGCGTGTGCGCCGGCGGCGGCCGACGCTAGGGGTAGCCGCGGGGGGAGTAGTGGTGCGGCTCCCCCAGCCACGAGTCCGGGGAAGGGGGGAAGTCAGGGTAGCCCCCCGCGGCTGGGGATGACGAACTGCTCATGTCGGATGCCCCGCCAGTGCCGCCTAGACCGCCGCCCATAGCTTGACCTGGAGTACGAAAAATATGCTTTTAGTACAGCCCGACCCCTTAGTTAACAAAAAAAATACAGTCATAAATCTAATAGCCGGGGAGGTGAGAGTGCCATTTTTGTAGTAACTCGAGCGTCGTTGGGGCCTAGTACGCTTTGTGCGTTAGGTGAAACGTTGAAAAAAGTATAATTAAGGTTATATATATTATAAAAAAGTATAATTTTTTTTATTTTAGCAGTGGGATAAGACGCTACAGCGATTATAAGGTTATAAAAAGGAAATTGCTTTAAAAATTGTTTAAATTTAACATGTATTGGACGATTTAGATAGCAAGGCCTAAAGCATTTAGTTGAATACGACACAAAATATCTGATAAGCTGGGTCATGAAAATTGAGGTTTAGTTGTTCTATGTTATTACAGGTTTACCTTAAACTTAAATCATCAGTGCTGTATGTCGAAGTATTCTTTGGTGTATTTTAACAGCCTTAATCTTAATTTGACAGTTTCGACGACATATCTAAGAAATCTGATTTTTCTACCCTAACAACCAGAGGTATCTATAAAACTCTTAACTAGCTTAATCTGACGCGCTCAAGTAAATCCAAAATTCCTCACTTGGGCTCCCCTACTATAAGGGTTGTCGTGGTATATTCACAGTTGTTTTGTAAAAATCGGAGGCCGTCCATGTTTGAAAAGAAGAGCCGTAGCAGCAAGAGAAGACGTGTTGAGGGGTTTTACTTTATTTCTAACTAGCTGACCCGGCGACTTTGTTCCGCCTTAATGGCAATAAATATGCAGATTGTGTTTTTTTTTTATTGGAAAATCGAACGCTGTCGAACGGGATAAAAAGTATCCTATGTCCGTCTCCTGGCTCTAAGCTACCTCCCTACGAATTTTCAGCTCTTGAGTTATAAGTGGTGTAACTAACACGACTTTCTTTTATATATATAGATATAGTAAAAACAGTGCAAGTAACAAGTGAGTTTTATTATTGTTGAACGTGAATTTCTACCAAGAACCAACAATACAATCAATTACATAGATGAATTTTTCCACTTTTTTGGTATTTTCAAATTTATTCAGAAATAAATTATCTTTATCTATTTATTTATCCTGTGAATACCATACCTCCCACGGCATATCAACGGAGACGTCAAGTTTCGCGGGAGTCCAGTCTTCCTTGATCGTGAATTTCTTCAATTGTATCAGCAGGTAGTCGGGGAAAGTAGCCAGCCGTGTGATCCTGTCAAGTTTGATCAATGGAATATAATAATTTTTACCCAAATGGGTTTCGGTGAGGGTGGCCGGTTTCATTGAAACCAGCCCCCTCCCCATTCACGATGCGATTCCGCGCGGATTCCTTGCCGATTTCGGAAACTTCTGTTTAAAGTTCTAGGAGTTTCCGTGAGAATTTTTCCGTTTCCGTGCGGAATCGCATCGTGAAGTAATTATTCTATCTGGCTAGTAATTTTGTAAGGCCCAAGTGTGTGTACAAGTAAGCACTGTCTTTTTCTGTACTCTTAAGGAAGAGAGCTTCTGCTCTCATACCAGTGGAACAGTTGACAGACAGGACTTTCGAGAGATCAGGCGCAAGAATGATATTTAAATGTTTATCCGTTGCATAATGGGATAATAATGGACTGACGACCTCTGTGGCGCTTTAGAAGCTCAAGCCGTGTTAAATATGTGCATCATAGTTAATAGAATTAGGCGTTACTTTGCGGAAATCCATAGCTTTAAGTTTGGTAAATTAAGATTTTTAGGAATATTCCGCGAAATTAAACTATACGAACAACGTCCTTTAAGTCAACGGACGTTGTTCGTAGAGTCCACATCCTTGTTGGGGAGAAACGCGCGTCGAGGTTCTCAACCCGCGTTTTTTCATACAGGTTGAGGTCAATTTCGCGGAATATTGCTAAAAATATTAATTTACTAAAGTTATATGCATCATATTATAATAAAAGTCCTAAATATGTGTATTCTGTTGTCTGGTACCTGTCACACGAGTCCTTTGGGTAATTTGAACGGAACCAGACTACACAGTTGGATAAGGCGCCCTTAGATATAATAGTCTGGCTACTATAAGTTGAACCCAGCATTTATTTATACTAGCAACATTATTCCGAAACAGTCTTTTGTTTTGTGCTAAAGTTAGACTACAATTGGATTTAATGATTTTGATACTTGATCGTGACAACTATTACGTTTATGATCTTTTGATTTTTTATGTGAGACATGACATGTTATTTATCTAAATAAATTATATTTTTATAAAAGATGTATGAAAATAGCATATAATAAGATAATAGAAACAGCATTTTGTCCCTCCATCGAGTAATAAGAGTCTGATACTGATTATAGGAAATAAATTATACTTCGAATTATATACATAGTATTATTTTATAAGAAACAACACTTTGTCCTATATATCTCTATAAAAATAACACAAATTTTTACAAAAACTTATATTGAAAAACTCGGGTTTAGGTCTCATGATCTGATAAATGATCAAAATCTTTTTCGCTACTACCGTCTACAGATCTTTTGAATTTGGAAGGTTTTTTATATGTTTAACTTATAGTATAATAATATCTACGGACGCTTTACACCACGTCAATCTGGCCCCGTGCTAAGTACCCGAGGGACTTGCGTTACAGGTACCAGACAACGGAAAATGTATTTTATAATTTTATACTATACAGATATTTAATACACATTTTCATTTCAATTCTAATACACATTTTAATAAACATTGAAAAACTTTTTGTTTCGTCGGCGGGATTCGAACTCGCGACTCCAGTCTTAAGCTACCAACACGCTTACCAACTGAGCCACAGAGGTCGTCAAAAGTGACTGTTATTCGTCTCTGAGTAAACTTACTTGCGCGCGGTAACCTTCTTATTGAGTGCCGTGCTGTAGAACTGCTCCACGATTTCCTCTTTCATAAAGCTGTCGAGGCACGCCTGGAACGGGATCTGTGGACGGACGATCTCACCCGGCTCCCTGGAAATATCCAACAAAATATTTATATATAATAATAATATAAATTTGAAGAGTTTGTTTACCAACACAAAAATATTTTTTCTATTCCGGCCAGCGTCCGTAGACAAGTGGCAAGCGATTTCGAAAATCGCTTGTCGTGTTCATGAATGGGATTGACGTCGTCGTCCTCTCGCAGTAAGGGCCACGCTATCGTATGTGGTTCTCACGTGCACTGTGCGGGCGCGGCGCTGCTTGTACGCACGCACGGCGTCCGCGTTGGCGGCGGCGGCGATGGGCACGGGGAGATAGAGGTGCCGCACCGTGTCTGAATCGTACACGAATTGCTCCTCTCGCACTATCTAGGGGCCACGCTATCGTATGTGGTACTCACGTGCGCTGTGCGGCGCGGCGCTGCTCGTAAGCACGTACGGCGTCCGCGTTGGTGGCGGCGGCGACGGGCACGGGCAGGGGGAGGTGACGCTCGGCGCGCGTCGTGTACCGCACCGCGCCAGACTCGCACGCCACTCGCTCCTCCACCGAGAACCGGAGACACTCGGCTGGGTCACGTGCGTTGCGGCTGTGACGCTGGAAACATTAACTAGATTATGCCCGCAAATCTGTTGCGTCAATCTTATAATCTTTAAAATTATTGCTAAGCAAAGAGTAGGGTTTCCAATAATAAATAAAAAGCGATCTTATTAAAATCACACTCTTTTCTGCCGGGTTGTAAATTATTACACGGCCAAGAAGTGGTCACAAACTATCCGAATTTCTGATCAGAAAAATTTGGACGCCCCTCCGAAACACTCTGTTCAACGCACACTATAGCAAAATTTATTTCATTAGGTTATTTTTTAGTATCTGATAGGCGTCACAATTATTCTGATCAGAATAGCCCCATGAACGAAAGTTGTGCATACACACACACATAGGGTCGCGCGCACAACTGAATCGAACTCTGTATACCTACCTCCAAGAGCGTCAACAGGTGCAGGTAGAACTCGTGCGCGTCCTGCTGCCTCTTGCTCATGAACTCCGGGTGACCTTTGCCGACGAGGTGGCGGTACATGTGCGGCGATATACCGGGCTGGGAGCACCCGTCGTCGCCGGGCAGCGAGTACCGACCCGATACCAGGCCCACCCCGAGCTTAGCCCTGGATAGAGAAGGTAGTTTTTGAAAGTTGCGAAATAAGTAAAATACTATATATGCTTTGGCATAACCTTTGTTCTTTTATATTTATGGGGCAAGCAAGCACACGGGTTACCTGATGGAGAGCAACTTCCGTCGCCCATGGACACTCGTGACATCTGAAGAGTCGCAAGTACGTTGCCGGCCTTAATGAGGGAATAGGGAATGGAAATAGGGATAGAGGATTAGGGAAGTTGGGCTACCGGTAAACTCACTCACTGAAAGAAACGGACAGAACAACGTCGTTGCACGCCAGTTTCTGTGAGGCCGCGGTATCACTCCGGTCGAGCCGGCCCAATCGTACTGAAGCATGGCTTTCCCACGGCAATGAGGATCCGTATTATGTGCTTGAGATCGAAAAATGTCTCATTGGTACACGCCTCCACCCGGGTTTGAACTTGCACTCTCTCGAGTGCGAACCAAAGGTCTTACCCACTAGGCCATGGACGCTGAAATGATGGTGAGTAATCCTGTATTTGCTGGGTGTAATGTAGGTGCGCACACGGTGCCAAAAAAGGATCTGTCGGCGGCCGGCGGCATACAAATTGTCACTTTTTTGACATCTCAAATCACAGTCACGCTCCCAGCGATACAAACTTTATATAACACATCTTACGTCTGAACATTGAAGTCGTTGACGGGGTCTTCTGGAAACGTGGCGAATATCTCCGGCGCGTACTCCACGTAGCGACGGATGAAGTCCGGAATCCGGAACAATACCTGAAGTAAAAATATGTAGAAAATTAAAAAAAAGGTTTTTCCTAGCTTGACAAAAAAGGGTATGTCGCAGTGATAGCTGTAACATAAGTTTTTATAGTCTGGTTACTATACATTGAACCTAGAAATTATTTTTAGTAGCAACATTATTTCCACCTCGTTTTTTGTTTTTGGTTAAAATTAAACTGCAATTGGATTTCATGATTTTGATACCTGCTCATGAGTATTATTATGTTTATGATCTTTTAATTTTTTATGCAAGACATGACATATTATTTATCAAAATAAATGATATTTTTATAAAATACTAGAGGTCGCTCTGTGGTCGACATTCGACCATAAATATTTCTCAATTCAATCACATACTTCAATTTGGCATAAAGGTCTCGTTACCACGCCGTTAAATTTTATTTAAAATGTAACAGACTTTAACCATAGTACACAAAAGAGAATTTCGTGTATGAATATCGTGTCATGTCAAAATATTGTAGTTTGCGAAGCGTTTTATTTATTAAAAATATGCAAGATTAAAGCATATTTCAAAATAATATTTGTATTCCACGCTCTTCCTTCATATCCTGGAAAACGTGTCATGCTTTTACATTTACGCGTCTTTCGTAAAAAGTGGTATAATGTTTTGCTTTCGCCAGGGGCGTGCGCTTCCTAGGCATAAAATGCAGTGCATTACTTGCCTTTTACACATTAATTATAATTATTAGTAGACTTTAATTATTAGTAAACAAAATAATAAACAAAATATAATAAATCAAAAATCTATATTTATTTAATAGCAATTATAAATAGCGCGACGCGGCCAACGGTTGTTTTATAGCTCGGCGCGACGTTCTCGAATCTCATCCACGCAGCTTCGATTCGCAAGCCTCATTGCATGTGTGCAAATATTTCTAATTTCTAACGGATAAAGATATCACCAAATTTATATGCATGCGGACCTACGGCAGAGGGTTTGCGCGCTCTAGAGCGCTGATAGTGACATCTATTGGGCGAGAATTACAACTTCCGAATACTTCGCCTCCAGTCATGCCGCAAGACCAGTAGATAGTCACGGCGTGTCACAGATATGCGTATGTACGTCGAGACACACATGCAACAAAGGCATACGAATGGAAGCTGCATGAGATGAGAACGTCGCGCTATTTACATATAAAATTTTTGATTTTTTAGATTTTGTTAATTGTTTTATTTACTCATATTTAAAGTCTACTAATGATTAAAATAATCTGTGAATGGCAAGTGGCCCTGATTAATGTAGTACCTGTACAACGCTGTTTATATAACACGAGTTGCCCAAATTGTTGAGTCCGGTGAGTGCTGGGCCGTGCAGCGGTCTGAGCTCGCTGCTCGACTCCTGCAGCGTGCTCCATTCCCCCGTCTTCTTGTTCAACTCCAATTCCAGTTCCACCATAGATTTTTCAGTCTGAAAACATTATAAAAAATTGACATAATATAATGGATATCCTTTGTCAATCTGTAACAAGTTTACGCAAAAACTTTTTGTTGCGGACGAATGTCGTGAAAAAGTGTGTCGAGAAATCAAATTTACTCTTAATCAATTTAAGTTTGGGCGTGAAGAAGTAACCAACAGACAAGACAATTTCTCATTAATAATCATATTTATAGGGATTCATTTGTAAAGGAAATGCTTTCTATGGTGTCGAAATTCTCATATTATGCAACTGCACTGTTAAGTATAATATAGTTAGTACAACAGTCGATAGATGGCGCTATAGACTTTAAATTTGTTTTCTGTATCGCGCTATAGAAATCCCAGGGCAATTCTATAAGCGGCCTTGGATATTTATATGTATGAGTGACCCCCCACGGTATAAAAATCAATGTTGACTTAGTTGGCTTGTTTTATTTCCGAAATTAAGTGCAATACCATAAGGGTGTGAGCTGTGGAACAGCACATGGTTTAGTACGCCTATAGTCGTTATGGTCACTTTGCCGGCGTTAGGTGCTAAACTTCAAAGTAGCGGATCTAACAGGTGGGCCGTACCTTCTGCAGCTGGCGTACGTTGATGCCGAAGTGCTGGAGGTGGGCGGCCAGATGTGGGTCCTCGACCATGTCGTCTTCGGCATACGAGTAAACGTCGCCCGCGCCGTCTGCCGTGATGGTGCCAAGCTTCACGGCTAAGGGGTACCCCGTGTCGCGGTAGTGTTGCACCTGGAATTTGAGGACGATTTATCCGACTACCAAAAGGAGAAAGCACATTTTTTAGATATGTGAAGATTAAATTAATGAAATTATTATAAAGGACATACTCTTTTATTTTTTTATTCATAAGGACAACTTACCTATTGCTGTATTGTCACCTTTAAGGTAACATTCCGATCTTAGCTGCAAGAGTAAGCGACTACTTATGACATAGGTTTCATTTTTTACTGTTGTCGAGCGACCTAGCCTCGACCCTCTCGCTAACACTCGTTAGTTGAGCAGAGCAAAATGAATCTAATGTTTTGTCATAAAGTGGCATTTGTATTGATTGTTTTTTTTGGTTACTTTTACTCACCGCGTGATCATTTCCCCCTGATCCGTCGAAGAACCGTCTGCCGCAGAGGATGGTCCCGTCCGTCAGGTTAAGCCATAGGTTGTTGGTGAGATCGCACTTGGCGCACTTCCAGCCGGTCGGAGGTACGCGTACACCGTTATCTAGCTGCTTCAAGTCTAAAGCGTGGCTAAAAAAAAAAGATATTTTTTAATGATAATTAAGGGGCAAACGAGCTGACGGATTAACTGATGGAAAGGAACTGCCGTCGCTCATGGATACTCGTGACATCCGAAGAATCGCAAGTCCGTTGCCGGCCTTTATGAGGGAAATGGGAATAGGGATATGGGGATTAGGGAAGTTGGGCCACCAGTAGACTCACTCACTGAACTTTCGTTCAGTAATTGAGTCTAGTAAGTTTAATAAGTCTGTAAAGTTTAATAAGTCTCTATACTACGACACTATACATCGTACATTTAATCCGGTCACTACCCGAATTTCATACAAAAACCTATCAGACATCATGTATGCGGGATCCACAAGATAATATACCGATGGCAGAAAGCGGAAGTGGCGTAACTCAAAAATTTTACTTCACACAAGAGCCAAAAATTACACATTAATTAAGAAAGAAAGTCGAAATTTTGAACATGTCCCATACAGGATTATACGATAAGCATGTTCAACATTGAAATTTTCTATCTTTATTAATTAATGTATTATAAATTTTGGAAATGTTTTTTATTAATTATTTATTTAATTAATGTATTATACATTTTGGAAGTGGTGGATAAAGGAAGATCTTCCGACCGAGAGAGTTTTTATACTCGGTCAGGCCGAAGCCACTATCGTGAAATCTTCGATAGCGCGATGCAGGATTATATAGTTTATTGTGGGTACCGCCACTCCTGCAAAAAATATTGTGATAACAAGGACCTGTTTCACCACTTTCAGAATTGTCGTTTCATTTGACACATTCTCCATACTACATCTGACAGATAGCCTATCCGAGACAAATCAGGAAGTGGTGACACAGAGGTCCCTATGTGTCCGCAATTAAAGGGTTACAGAGTCAACTCACACGGAGATTTCTCTCTTCTCGCCGTCCCAAGTCCCCTCCATGGCTGCCATCTCCGCCATCTTGAAAGGAGATTCCGCATGTACCACAGCTTGCACTGATTTTTTCACCTGAAATTAAGTTTTCTATATTACTAGCTACAAATTTACGTATGTTAATTTTAGGTAAAAGCGTCAAAGCCGTTTCGGATGTTATTACAAACTGTAAATGGTGACTAACATTGTGGCACAAGAATTTTTAAACATAAGATTAACATCATCGGATTATATGTTATGGTGAATGAATATTTGTGAACTTACTAAGATTCCTTATCTTAGTAATTTTCTCTTTGAATTTGACTGCGAACGATTTCGACGGATCGGACGATTCGACGCGGGCTAGTTCCATGACATTTCGTATATCGAATTCCACAAAAACTCGCTTTTTTCGTCGTGTTCGGCTCGTTTAATTCTGATAGATGTGCATTCACAATTGAAGACATAAGTGGAAGATGCGGATAACTAACATTTTGCAAACTTGGGGTAAATTTTGATAAATCTTGTAACTTACTTATTTCATTATCTAACTCCACATAAAATCCACATTATTTTTGATTTCAAATAGTTCGAAATCCAGCTGTTTTTAAAATGTTAGTTGTCTGCTTCTCATACTCATGTCTTTAATGGTTAATGCACATATATCAGAACCGATTGAGCCGAACACGGCGAAGGAAACGAATTTTATAGAATTCGATACGTGCAAAAAAAATCGTATTTTTATACAATTTTTTTTGGAAAAATTTCAAATTCCACAGAAGCGAAGCCTTGGGCAAAATTAATAATAATACAAACTGCTTCAGGTAAGCTATCGTTCGGCCAGGGGAAGGTGTGGAACCCCGGCAACACCACCACACTGTAGTGGTCCACGATGTTGTACTTGGGTTTGCCGCAGTCCGGATCGAAACCACCCTCGACGCCGATGGCCAGCCTAGTGATCTTCTTCTCGGGACCATCGCCCGTCTTCTCCGCTTCTGGAATCTAAGAAAATACTCAATAGTACACAACTACGTACAAAGAATTGAAAGTAATCGATTGTAACAACAAATCTGTGGCTCTACCATGAGTTTGAGGCAATAGTATTTGTCGATTCTCGATAGCGACTACGTAAATTTTTAATATGGCAGTTTTAGTTCCACGAGTGACCGCTAGAGGCGCTGAACTATTTTGCCATGCTAAAAATTTACGTAGTCGTCGTCACCACCGTACTTTGTAACGTAGTTTCCTAGAATTTCATACATTTGTATACGACATCTGTCGTTCTTTTGGAGTTAGTGACGCGGCGTAGATGCTTACTTCAAAAATCTTATCTTAATCGCTACCAACTGTTACTTACAGGTACTTTCTCTTTGCGTATATGTAAGAATACAGCGTTGCCGGTCTTCTGGTAGTACTGTTCGACATAGTTACGACCAAATCCGAGAAAAGATATTAGAGACACATATAATCCCGTCTCTGATTCCTGAAAAAAAGATTTTTTATTGACTACTGCTTCTGGATTCTTTTAGGGTCTGTTTCACCGGTTACTGATAAAGTCATGTTATGGCCTAACAGTTAGGCCATCCACACCTTTTTTGATAGATTCTCCATTCAACATCTGTTAAATAAAGTTGTTGATTGACTATCTGTAAGCAGTGAAACAGGCCCTTAACAAACAAGTGCTTTCGAAGGCAAGGTAGTCATAGGCAATGCCAAACTTTTTAACACTAAACTAAATACAAATAAAATAAAAATTTTCAAATGAGTTTGTAAATGATAAGAAAAGCCCCTATAATTTGCATAGTGATATGTTTTACAGGCAGAGTACTATAGGGGTACTTTCATTTTGCACTCGGCAACCAAATAGTCAACATGTTGCATATTGATTTATATTTGGGTGTCTTTTTAATACTCAGTGGTTTTGTTATTGGTATATTTAACTTACGAAGAGTTTGGTACAAAAGAAATAAATATTCCAATGTGTTGCTGTCCGAGAACATTGTTTTGGTGTCAATTGGTGTAGCTTATGTGATAAGAGCAGTCCATTCTAATATTACTGAAAGTGTGATGACAAATGAGATAGATATGACTAGAATGATGACTAGAATTGATAACAATGAAAGGGAGTGTGGATTCATATCCTTGGTGATTGCTTACGGTCCACTAATAATATCAATGGTAAACAGTTTTTTGAGCCTCCTTATTGACAATTTTATGCATTATCAACTGATTCTTGACAATGAAAGAAAAGAAGAAAATGAAGAGGAGAACCCTAGAGATGCAAAACAAACAACATTATGGACTATATTTACAAAATTCATGACACATGGAAATTTGCTAGCTATAATATTACAATGGATGGTGCCTATAATAATTTTACTTCTGATGTTTCCAATACAAGTAAAAGAAGTATCAGTTAACGAAGCAAGACAAGACAATACTTGTATGACTTTATTTGATATGAATCGTGCAAAGTGCTTTGAAAAAATTAACTTCAACATCACAAGCTTCTTGACACCTGTAAAATTTTATGAAGACTATGACTCAAGTAACTCTTCAGAACTCAATACGATATTAGAAAATGTATTAAGTATCATAAAAAATCATAGCAACAACACAGATTTTTCTTACACACCATCTTTTAGAAGACCGAAAGCAAGGGATGGATGCTACAGAATTTGCATTACAGACAATAAGATGATGGTTGTTTATATGTTCATACTACTATTTATGAGTTACTTTGTACCTATAATTATATCTACAGTGATCTTAACAAAAATTGGTAATATGACAGTCAGTAAGCCAAATTTAAAAACTCATGTGACAAGAGAGTTTTTGTATAACATTGTGTTTTGGAGTCCTGTGATGTTTGACGCATTTGTTTCATTAATTTTATGTGAATACTCATCCAACAGTATGAAGACTAATTTCTTCAATGTGATAGCCAATATATACCAAGCAGTTAGAAACATAATGAACACTAAATATTTTAAAGAGAATTTAGTTGTTCCCGTATAATTTTAATTTTTTTATTTCAATTATTGATTTAATACATGTACAGTAATTTGTAAAAAATTGATACTAATGAATTTTTCAGATAAAATATTTTTTGTCTTGTGGCCATGCTGGTAAGGGCTATTTTGTTAGGTTAAGACTATTCTATAGATTTCATGATATATCAATGATGGACACCAGCCTGTGTTTCTGTCATGATTTAAAAATAAGTTTGTATATATATTTTTACACATGTATATATTAAAATGTATTTTCTGCTTATTATAGTCACATCAAGGTTCGATACTTATAAATTTCTCAAGAAAAAGAAAAATTGGAATGTAAATTCTTTTATTTTTCCCTCCAACTAAGTAATTTGCATAGTATGAGCGTTATGCAAATGGTACTTCTTGATTACTTAGAGTTGAATAGCAAAACACCGTATTGTATTTACATTGCTTTAGCGCAGTGAGCAGGCATACGATACCAAGGTAAAGTTTCTTTTCTAAGTTTCTTCCTTATTTTGCGGCTATTTGCAGAGGTTATTTTGTTTTGAACTGAAATTGCAACTCACCGGATTGTCAAAGGAGTATACACATTCATCTTTGTACACCATCTGCTGTGCACCTGGTATCTTTATTTTCGACACATGCGGCGTTAAAATGTCTAAGGACGCCATTGCTCCGTGTCTAATAATATTTGAATAAATATTTGAAGTTATGCTGTATTTCACTTATAAACTGTATTTCTCACCATTTACGAAATTGACGCAAAACGCAAATTGACTGAAATTGACAATTTCAATTTCAGAAAAGTCAAATATGTTCATAGACAATTTTGTATTTTTTTTAAGTAATATTTAGCTTGTGCCAGAAAAAAAAGGTTTTTGATGATGACCGCAGCCTACCACTCATCAATCATCATCTCATCATTAATCTTATGATTAATTATGAGATGATGAGTATAATATTATTATTATATAGGGAGTTTTGGCGGGGATTTTTATGAACAAGGCGTAAGGTTATGGACTGATCAAATATTCCGACCGCCCTAAGCATTATTCTAATTTAAAAAAAACCTATAAGTTGAAGATTACATTAAATGTTTATTTTTCAATTCACTAGGATAACAGAAAATGGGAAAATACGATAAGCTAAGGTTGCAGCCTAATTAGCATATAATTGCTTAATCAGATCCTGGATGAAGCTGTATTTTGTACTTTTTTGATTGATAATGGTAGGATATCAACCATTAAAATATTTTTTAGATTTGTTATCATGAACAAAATATGAGGGCAAGTGATACAACTTCCATAAATATGCCATTTTGGGTTCCTCTTCAAAACTCCACCCGAAGTATATTGCCTACAGCTCTTTTGATATTAAATAGACTGGCCTTGTATTTTAGTCAATAACTGACGTTTTATTTTGACTTTGACTAAACTTTGGACTTGATGATGAATAACGTCGCTGAAAATTATTGAATTTTATTTTTCCTTCAACTTGACACTCACCATGGCTAAATTGAAGAAAAATATAAGTAGATAATAGAATTCATAAATCATATTCATAAATGAAGTTCAAAGAATTAAGAAATAATTCATAATCTGTGGTGACAGAGTATATATACTTCATTCTGTGGGTCACAGAATTAAGTTGATCTGTGGTTCAAACTTCAAAGTTTACTATATATATATATACCCCCTTGTGTTCAAAGTTCAAGTGTATGTCAAAACAAAAGTTTTTCAAGATTGTGAACGCGTAGAAATTATTTTTTAGACATTAAAAATAGAAAATAATTTAAGAAATTTCTAACATTATTATTAACAAAAATGTCTGTGAAACTATACTACGATTTAATGTCACAACCGTCAAGAGCATTATATATTTTATTCAAGTATTCAAAGTGCAATTTTGAACCTCGTTATCTTGATTTACGCAAAGGTCCGTATCGATTTTTATATTTTATTTTATTCATTTATTTAAGTACAATTTATTTTATTTTTTTAAATAAACCTTAATATATCATATCACTTGCAATAACCAAATTATATTAAAGAAATTGTTATTTGCGATAGCCGCTTACATTTTGTCCTTTTTTTAGTGGTAGTGTAATGTTATTTTTTATTTAGTCTATTACGAAATGGTAAAGTAGTTTATTGTAATTTTTTTCTTTTCCCTATTAGCTTAAAAAATTACACTAGAAACTCGACCAGATGCCCCTAGTAATAAGACAACTATCGGAAAACTTACCTTTGATAATTATTTTAAATAAAGATTTGTACTCTACATACATACATGTTAAATATTTTTACTAACTATACTCTTTATTCTCAGGAGAGCATTTTTCTGAGGAATTTGCAGCAATCAACAGATTTCAGAAGTTGCCAGTAATTACTCACAATGATTTTGCTTTAACAGAAAGGTACAGTTATATTCAAAGTAGTTGACCTAATAGAGGTAGTCTGGCTGGTCTTTGTTTGTGAATCCAATCCATTCTTAAATTCCCTAATATGGCACAGTCTTTTGGGAGGAGCTCATAACAAACACATGCTCACAAGAATTGTATAATATATATTTATATTATTCAATTACAAACATACAAAACTCAATAATAAAGAAAGGCATTATTAAGAAAATAAATGTTATAGTATTTGTTTTACTTTGATTAAAAAAGAAATTAATTTCTATTATTCCTTGACAGTATTGCCATAGTTAGGTATTTGGCAAATCAAAACCTTATCCCGGAGAGTGTGTATCCAAAAGATTTAAAACAACAAGCTCGAGTAGACGAGTTCCTTGAATGGCATCACATTGGCTTGAGACTATATTTTGCTCTGTACTTCAGATACAAAGTTAGTATGATTATTTTTTTAATTAGATTTTCCTTACAAACATTCATTATTTATTGAATATGAATTGCAATGGGAATGTAAATGTATGGTGCAGCTTCGGATTCGCGTTTGGATTTCGAATGGGGATGCAGATACAGACTAGATATGTGTTAGGGTTACAGAAGCAGATTTTGATGCAGTTCTGTGTGTGGATTTGAATATGGATAGAATCATATTGACATTAATATTTTCATTCTAATTCATTTTCAAAATAAACTTTGTTTGCCTAAGAATTGCTTTAACCTATTGAAATAAAACATTTTTTTTGCGCTTACAATGCTTTTTTTAATTTAAAATACTTAAGTTCACTGTGAAAGTCACAGCTTAAGTATTTTAAATTATTTTCTTTACATCTGTCTATTATAATGTTTAGACAAACAGCAGATGTATCTTTTATAGAAACATTGAACTCCAAAAAGGGGTACCCTGGGGCATTCTGACCAACTTTTGTTCTTCAATATATAAGAAGTTGCAAAAGCAAAATTAAATATTGATTCAACATAGAAAATTTGTTGGTTACATGATTTTTTACTGTGGAAATGAAACTTTTTTTCTCAAATTTCCAAAAGTCGTAGGACAAAAATTGTTTAAAATTACCTCCTGAGTTATTGTGTGTATTAATTATGACACTTTATTTTTTAGTACCTGAACCCTATATTGAGCGGGAAGCCAGCGGACCCGAAGACGGTGGCTAAGCATAAGAGATACATGGAGGACTCCTTAGAGGTCTTTGCCACAAAATGGCTCGGCAATGGCACGGAGTTTGTGGCAGGGGATACGGTGACTGTGGCTGATCTGTTCGCCGCGTGCGAGCTGGAGCAACCGAGTAAGTTGGGGAAATGTTAATTGTATAATAAAATAAATAAAAAATATATATTCTAACAAAAGATTAAATCTGAAAACAAACTGATCGGACACGGCTGACAAACCCATACAAAGCCCATACAAAACGTCTAGATCGCGGCTGTCAGTCGCGTCCTTAAGTCGCGTCCGATCAGTATGTTTTCCGCTCTAAACTACTATTCAATAACCATTACATTTAACTCTAACTCATGCGGAATAACTTGGCACACGGCTCGATTGACATTTCTTTAAAGTACTGACCGCATAAAAAGTGTTGTACTTTTTGGTATTATTTATAAATTTTGACAAAAGTTGCGAATTGTTAAAAATTTTAGCTTGATCACAAATTCTGACCTCTCATCACGAGATAAAGTGAACCGTTCTAGGAATTGAGTTTCATGTTGCATGCTACCGCAGTGAGTGGTGACGGCCGGTAACCATGGCAACCGTCCCCTGCCTCGCCGCGCACATACCCAAGGCGCCGTATAGCGCTTGTGATCAAGCAATACCATAATATTATACATAATATTGACGTCTTGTAGAAATTAATATTTGTGCGTAGTTACAATACGATTAGGTATACGGCATCTTGTAAATAAAAAAATAAAATAAATTTTGGTACGCATTAAATGCCAAAATATTATGTAATTGCAGTGTTGTCTCTATGGATAACAATGACAAACTTAACGAATATATAACAAAAACTTAACATTAACATTGACAAGTAATGACTAGTAACAGATGTTGTTATGTCAACGCTACTGGACATAAAATTCATAAATTTTCGGCTATATATAATAAAATTTTCAAACTGTTTTATGCTAACGCTACTCGACGCAATTGACGAATGCGGGGTACTGCGCGGGGAAGCAGGAGGGTAGGTGACATAACTGACATTGAGACGAGTGCCTAGTTGACTCGCAGGAGTTATACCTGTCCGTCACAATGTGACAGCTAATTTTATTTGAATTTCTGTTACTTGCCATCACCACTCCTTATAAGTTCTGTATGACCTACAACTAGAGTTGCCATCTCTGAAATTTAGATAACAGGACAAGACGCGTAAAAACCCCGGATTTTAGAATTCAAAAGCCGGAGATATCAACAAGATCTTTTATACATATTATTCAATGTAATAAAAAACAGTTGAAAATGTCATAAATTACCTTTTTTATAACAAATATACAAATTGTTTATGTAAATCAACTTTTTAATTCTTGAAATAAGCTAACAAAACAAAATTTATTAAAATATTAAATTTTGTTTAATATTTGAATAAGATTTTGTTATCTTATACTTATATCAAATGAATAAAAATCTTAAAAGTACCTACTTAGACCATTGTAGTTTTTTTAAAACTCGGTATACAAATGAAACCTTCCCCGGACGCTCCCCGCATGCCCTTTGAACTAGGACAAATCCGGGGAAACCCGACGGATGGCAACCCTACCTACAACTAGCTGTTTCCCGCGAATACACTATTTTTGATTAATACTCGGCTCCTATTGGTCGTAGCGTGTTATAATATAGCCTAACACAAAAAAAAATCGGTTGTCTGTAAAGTCGATTCACAGACGATAGTTAAACGTGACAACGTCTTAAGAAAATACTAATGGAATGGTAGCATTTTTCATAAGAAAATTTCAATTTCATTTGTTTAATAGATTTGTATGTTCCGCGTTCTCGCTTGCACTCCAAGCCTTAAATGGAACGCCTCAAAGCGAGGTAACGCCGCATGAGTCATGTTTTTTCGTGCGTGCAGCCAGCTCTATCGAATTATAAGACGTTGTCACGTCAAAAAATTAGTTTCGGCCAATACTTCCTGAGATTAGCGCGTTAAAGAAACAAATCTTCAGATTTATATTATTATGTAAGTATAGATTTATTTGACAGACATCATCGCCGTTGAAGTTTCAACACCACGTAAGTCAAAAGTAGCAACTTTTCAGGAGAGGGAAACAATTGATTGAATTTTTATAGATCACCATACTAATAGATTTTTAACAATTTATAAATTGAACAAGTTTTTGTTAGCTGACACGTGTTACTGATTAACTTAATAATAATATCTTTATTTCAGACCAAAATAGTCCATATTGTAACCTTAGAATTACAAATAAAAGTGTTAGACACATGGTTAGTATACAATATTATTTATTATGATTAAGTGTTAGTAATTTGTTAGTAAGAATAAAATATTTCATTTAACCTACTTCTTATTACTACTAGGACTCACACTTGTCCCGTATAATCGATAGGGACTATCAATTTTTCCACCTAACGTTTTGAGGATACTGTTGGTACTTCTACGAAGTCTTGCCGTAGTAGAAGCAGTTCTTTATCGTATGATGGCAAAGAAATCGTCAATTCCTGCTAACTTATACAATGCGTTTTACGATTTTCTGGAAAACGACATCAAAATGACGAAACAGCCAAAAAGTGGCTTACGTGGCGTTAGAACTTCAATCATATGATATATGTAGGTCCAACGTCCGGTCTAATCCCCTCCCATCTCCTCCAACTTCTTATTTATTTTATTTATTTATTTATATGGCGCTTCGGCGATAACCATAGCCAGTGTCAAGTAAAGGCGGGAAATCAATTTTCTTGTTCCAATAATTTTTAGCAACGTTACATACATTTCGTCAAG
>JAOTAV010004183.1:0-31397 GCA_026546445.1 Cyclargus thomasi | reverse complement strand
GATTTTCCAATAAAAAAAACACAATCTGCTTATTTATTGCCATTAAGGCGGAACAAAGTTCGCCGGGTCAGCTAGTTCATAATAAAAAAAGGCACCTCAGTTTTATTTCATGTTAAACTTATTAGCAATCAATATGTCGCTAAAAAACTCTTGAAAACATTTTTCTAATAACCAGTTGAATTGTGCTTTTTAAATTTGATATATGTAGCGATGTATGAGATTATGTGTTCTTTTTTTTCATAACTAGTTAACGTTGATACGCCGTTACATAAGTTTTCCAAAAACCACCTAATTTACTATCGGAGTTATTATCGTCGATTTTTCCAGGCTTTTCCGTGCCAAAAGAAGATAATTAGAAACACAAAACGTCGTTATCTCCGCGGGCAGTTTGTTTAATCTGAGATGATCGCGAATACAAACACCAACTTCCGGGCTTGACCGAACTTATCATTAAAATGCATGGAATCCAAGTGGGTCGAACTCCGCTTCTAATTTGTAAGTTTCTAGATCTTTCTCGAAAATTATTTGCATCAATTTGCCTCCAATACTTGGTTTGGCGCTAAAAAAGTTTTGTGAGTTATTGTATTTCCTACAATAGTATCTGATTCTTACGCGCTTGATAATTTCATGTAACTTATTGATTTTTATTAATAATTATAGTACTAGCATACTTCTTTTAATATGAATGGGGAATTTAAGGGTGTGGAATTTCTCTTATACTCAAGAATAATGAAAAATTCTGTTGTGTAATTATATTTTTTCCTTTGTTTTATTTAATATCAGATTATCAAACATCATTTTTCACCCCGAAGAAGCTATTATTGTAAGATGAGACATAACGACTCAGAGCCGTCGAGGGCTCGAGTTAACCTTCTCTATTCTAGTGACACTTGAATTTTAACCGACTCAGATCTGCAATGTCTAGTTTGCCTATTAAAAATGATGAATTTACGTCGGCAGCTGAAGATCGGTTATTTTTTAAATATAGAGCTTCCAGATTACCTGTTAGTAATGACTAAAGTTAAATGTTAAGCGAGCAAATAATTGTTGTACAGTTCCTAACTCAGTTCTCAATATTCAAAATTCTTTGAGCGTATTACAATGAAGTTAGGTATTATCTGTTTTTTATCTACTATGCTAACATTTGTTCGCTCCCTGTTTGTAAGGAGGTAACAAACAGACAGACACAATTGAAGACATACGTAGAAGAAGCAGATAACTAACATTGTAAAAATTTCCGTTTATTGCGTAAATGGCCGCTTTAGGACCGGAAAAATGAATAAAAATAATATAGATTAAATATTTAGCTTGATACACTAGCTAGATAAAGATAGAAGAGACAAAGTAGGATGGTTATAAGATTTGTTAGATTTTTATGATAAAAAATGAACTCGAAGGTTGCAAAATGTTAGCTATCCGCTTCGTCCATTCATGTCTTCAATTTTGAGTTCAACATGCTAGTAAGGATATGTACTCGTTGTTATATTATTTCATATTTTTATACCGAGTGATAAGAGATCCCATTACCAATTCCATAAGGTTAAATTACACATTTATCAAATTTCGTTCACGATCAGGAAAAGTGTCTCATTTCGGTTTGATATAAATCTGATCCGAATGGCTTGTGGCACAAGATAAAAGAATAGAAGGAAAATGTATTTACATCACACACATTAATGACAAAATACTTTCATAATCGTGTATTTGCTAGGCCCTTCAGGCTACGATACAATTTTATTGCAAAAGAAAGAATTTTTCTCATTCCACACCCTCACTTCTCCGAGCGCAATTTTTTTAATACAAATAATTCTTGTGTGCGTGTGTTTGTCACTGAACTCCTTTCAAACGACTGGTTAAATCAAAATCGATAAAAAATTGGTTTGTACTCAAGGGGACTTGAAAATAGATTACATTCATAAATCGACAGGACAACGTCAAAGTATGCAAGACAGTGTTTTCTAAAAGTGAGCGAACCGATGATAATAAATCATGGATAAAACATAAGAACTAGGTAGTCAGGCTATAAAAAACCTTTAACATACTGACAAATAATATCAATGAACCTATGAACATCCCTCTATTTTTTCGGCAATTAAAAATCTTTTAGGTTATTTAGCTGTTCACCATAATCCAAGTCTGAGCCCGTACTGCGGATTTAATTTAATACAATTTGTGGCTGAGTTCGTGTCAAATTGTTTTGATGGGGTAGACAAACTTCCGGTTGACTCGCTGTTAAAATTCACTACGTCGGAGAAAAACGATTTCCGGATAAAATGTATTTTCGAGAAAACTCTAAACTTCGGCAAATCAATAAGTTCGGGTAAGTTACTTTTAACAAGCAGGACGATGAAAATAATGAGTGAAATAGAATTCCAACGAGCTGAAATCGCCGCTCATTATTACTTGAATGTACTAACAGCTGAGGTATACATTGGTACGTGAGCGGAAAAATGCGTACAACATTTTGACATGACACGATAATCACACGAAATTCTCTTTTGTTTATGGTTAAAGTCTTTGAATTTTTAAGTCAATTTAGTGGCCAGCTAACGAGATTATTATGTTAAATTGGAGTCTGTGAACAAATTGAAAATAATTATATATCTTTATAGGTCCAAAATAACAAAACTACACCACATTTTGCTCAACAAAGTTAATGATTATTTTTTATTAGATAAACTAAATGTTCAAAAACAGAAATCCCGACTGCAGGAACCGTTGCAATTTAAAAATGCAATTTTCGAATTAGGATTCAAAAATCCGTTATTATGTTTTTTTTTGTTTTTTTTTTTACATCAAATGTCACTTAAATAAGTAAATACGAATATAAAGACACCTCCCAAGCCAAAATTCATTAAGCTGTATATATTCATTTTCAAGAGTATGCTTCTGGCACAGTTAGGTAAAAAGTAAACAAAATAGGTTTAATTTCAAAACAATAAAACTTTACAGATGAACATAAAAACTCTATGCATTACAGCTTTTCCAATACCAAACCCACATTTGCATCGAGTTAGAAACCGCGCTCTCTCGATCGAACGTGTTGTATTTTAGTTTGGAATTCGCCAACTTTTACATTACATGCCTCTACTTAGTGAGCTATTAATAGTGACGACTTCGCCCCTTTTCACATGAATACGGTCGCCATGCCGTGTAAAAAAGAATGTATTAGGATTTAGCATCCTGTGACCGCATGACGCCTATGATTATGCTATAATCACGTCAACCGTCTCAGTTTTGTATCGTCTTGCAAACAGGCTCTTACATGACCACGGGTACATCATGGCACGGCGACCGTGCCACGGCCGTGTGCATGCGAAAAAAGGGCATTTTACATTGCACTGTCATAATAATGAGTTGATGGCTTCTCCTAATGCAAATATATGGACATGATATAGTTGAATGTTCAAAAGATCATATTATTATATTTCTATTCAGGTAAATATATAAGTATATGCACATATGCAAATCATTGAATATTTATTTTTGTTGTTATATTTGTTTTACAATATATCTTGCTATGGTTTCTCATGGCTCAATATTAAATGCCGCAAAATGTAAAACGTTTGTCGAAACATTGGGACTGGTCTGATCTCTAATTAAATCCGATTTCATCCCTTGTCAGTGCAGCTTACCCTATTAACTATTTGACAACACGAATTAGTTAAATCCCACGATTTGTATCAATATTAACGAATTTTTGATTCTCAAATGTCTCTCGTGCCGGCTTCAGAACTATTAGTGCCCTAGGCAAAATTTCTTTATCATCTCTTCTCATATAGCCTGCGGTGCCCCATTTTACCTGGCATCCTGGGCGCCCAGCGTGGCCCGCTATAACGCCGCCACTGGCTCTCATGTTCGATATCATTCGACATGAGACGGGGGGCGTCACATACTTGAATATTAAACCTTCATATTAAATCTTTACAAAGGGCTGCTGGAATTCGATATTTCCGTTTTTCTCGGTCCTAATCTATCAATATTTGGGACGGGCGTGTTTTAACAATGAGCGATCGTGTACTCTCTTTACATATGGGACAGTTTTATTGATCGCCCAAGATGCTGACGTTTAAAAATGAAGCTTCTTAGATTGAATTTGGCTTGCCATGTTAGCTAACATGGTGTCCAATACAAGAGGAATTGCCTTTTGACCCAGAAACAAAAATAAAATCTTGTTACAAACAAAAAGCCCTACCTACTTACTTCATTTTGTACGGCACTTTGACGCTTCAATGGACTTAGGCTGTTTTTAACACTAGTGCTCTTCTAGATGTATATATATTACGAGCGGAAAAATTAGTACCCGGTTTTACGAAAGACGCGTAGATGTAAAGCACGATTTTTTTCCCAGTTGTAGTTGATATGTAACGGGAGCATGAAATACCAATACTATTTTAAAATACGTTTTAATCAAGCATTTTTTTAATAAATAAAACGCTTTGCACACAACAATACGCACATTACAATATTTCATCAATACGAGACTCTTTTGTTTATAGTTCACGTTTGTGATTTTTTTATTTCATTGCGTGGTAACTAGGAATGTATGCCAAATTGAAGCAATTACTGGACCCCTCCCCCCCTAGGTAGGTGTTATGATGTAACATCCGCTAAAGAAAGAATTTTGATAAATTCTATAACATCCTAGAGGATGAAATAGAGGTTGACATCTGAATGAAAAAGATTTCTCTGCCGCTGCAGGAAAAAGCTAGTGTATAAAAAGCAAGAATTTTATAAATTCTGATCGGGATTCAGTGCAGTTTATAGCAATGAATTGAATGATTTATAAGGAACATTGATTTATATTAGTAAGATGTCGCAGCTGAAATTAATGCAAGACGCGGGAAATTAACATTTGGATCTGACAAAATACTATTTCTTTGCCAGACACTACAATAATATAGCTTCATGCCTAACATCTGTCTAAATCGGTTCAAAGGCTTTTGCGTGAAGACTAAAGAGTGAAGAGATATAAAACAAAAAATACACTTTTGGCTCATTTTCTATTAATACGCGAGCGGAAAACTTTGTGCGCCTTTTTTCAAAAGACGCGTAGACGTAAAAGCATGAAATTTTTCCCAGTAATATATAAAAGCGAACGTTATTTATATAAAAGCGAAAGGTCACTCATCACGAAATCTCAAAAACCACAAGTGCTAGGTTGTTTTTAGGTGGGGTTTACTAAGACTTTGTAAAATAATTTTACAAAATCCCTTTTATAAAATTCGGCCGCTAAGGGTTGTTTTTAAGGGTTTTCAAAATTGTATGAAAATATTTCTGAAGTAAGGCAAAAGTTAGTCGTGAATAACATTATTTTTACATACAACGACTGAATCTCCATACACTCTCTATAGAAAACTTTCAGATTTTATATTATAAAATGACGAGAGCTGTCGCTAGCTTATGGGTACATGATACTCATATATTTTATGCATAATATCTTTTATAATAATTGCTTGGCACGCTCTGCAGCCTAAAACGTCTTGACGGATTTTAGCTTGAGAGGTGTAAAATTTATATAATATATGTTTACTGTGAAAGTGATGCTGGGTATATCAAAATGAAGTTTTTTTTTAAATTTTGAATATACATGTATATTAATTTAAATTTAATTATGATATTATGATGTGTAGTCTTTAACAAGTATGTATCAGAAGTACCCACTGCAAAATTTACATCCTCCTTATCTTCACGAAGAGAAGTGGACACGCAACAGGATATCTGAACAAGAGTGATTTCAAACAGTAAATTGAAAAGTAAACATACCTTATTTAAAATCAGTAAAACACTTAAACCTCAAACACTTTTCTGAGAAACGCATCAACATCGATTAAGCCAAGCGGCTGATAATCGCGAATACTAAAATCATGGTCTGCGGTTAATCGAATTTTAGAATGAGCTTTCTACAAACATCTTCGCAGATGAAGTCTTTTAAAAATCTGCAGATGTAAAATACCTAAAAATATTTATTATATTATATATAATTGTTTCCTAGACTTGACTCGCAATCTGAAAATCTATACATGCGAGTTCTTAGGACTAGTACTCACTGAGACGGACAACTCGGAAGGGTTGAAAGTTTGTATGAAAATACTTCCTAATGCGAGCGAAGCCGCGGGAAGACGCTAGTAAATAATAAAAACTAAGGAAACGTACCTCCCATAGTTAGGCCTTTTTTAATTGTAACCGTTTAAATTTTTATCATGATTTACATAATGCCTGAATTCCTATTTATTATTATAAACTGTAGTATATTTATAAGAAATAAATATAAAAAGTATATTATTTCTGTAAAAATCCGACTCCCTACTCGTGTAATTACACTCATTGTCCGCAAGAGATACGAGATACGTGCTGTAATGTTACCAGACTCTTAAAACCATGCTCCTGTTTTAGGGCGAACTGAGCAGCTGACGTTTGTAACAAAAATATACTCGAAAGGCATGTTTGTTGCTGAATTTAACGTTTTTTCAAGCTCTTTTCACTTACATTAAAATTTTTATCTTTCATACGCGTAAATACTATGTAAATACCAATTCGCACTGTGGTTGGAACCGCGTAGCAAAACGCCCAAGGATCACGTAATTTTTTTATGAAAATTTAAATATGTGTCAACGCTGCGATGTAATCAGAGTCATCTAAGGTATCTTTTAAGGTAACACCTTTCATTAATTATTATCTTCGAAGCGAAAAAGAAAATACGTCACGTGTTGGAATCCACGTAAAACAAATGAAAATTCTCTTTATTTGACGTAAAAAACTAAATAAAAAAATATTTTACTTTAAATATTCCAGTATTATAAATTGAATATGATGGATCGAGTCTCGTAAGCTTTGTGCTGTAAACTCTTTCAGGGCGAAAAGAAAACAACGCAAGTTACAAAGGCCGCAGCTTTTGTTTAGGTTTCAATCTTGAATGAAAAGTGTTATTTATTAAAGAAATTCGCCATCGAGAGATGAGAAGAAAAAGTAATATTGGAAAATATAGCTCAAGACATAGGCCAAAAGCAGTAAATTCATGTGTTGGTCAATGTTATGGATTTTGTTTCATTACGAAGTCCAAATCACAGAATAAAGTACATATACTAAGATGATCCAAATTTTTTTTTTTTTATTAATATTATAAACAAGGTTTTACAATGTTAAAATTTTCCCTTTTTTCCTATAATTATTATTATGTTATTTAAGTACTTCTTGCTTACGGGCAATCAAATCCCGAATCTTCGGAAGGCATGAGTCTCTCGTCCTCTCCCTCCTCTTTCTCCTTTTCCTTCTTCCAAGGAGAGCCAGCGGCTAGTGATGGACAAATAATTGTAGGGATTGAATATTGATATGATACTGGGCTATGGGGGTGAGGTGCTCTCGTAGACGGGGTAACTTGGAGCTGGAGAATGAAGGGGCTCCCTGGAATCTCTTGGGTACGTGGAGTCGCTACTCCTCAGCAGCTTACTTCAAGCTGCCTTGCGTTATTATTATCAATTATTTTAATTAATTTTATTTTTTATTTATTGATAGTAAAATAAATGTGAAAATTGTTTGTCGAGATTATGATTATGATTATGTGCGTCAATCACAACAAATCTACTGATGAAAGGTATGAAATTAGAATGTGACTTTTAAGTCTATATTTTAATATAGATAACTTTTATAACGCTAAACAAAGGTTATTTTTAAGGTCGTTTCATAAAATTACTTATCCTTAATGTGCAAGAGACGTCGTTAGAACATTTTACATAATTATTATGGCAAGGACACATACTATTAACTTTTACAACTTACATTTGACTAGAATTACCATTTTGGAAAGATAAGGTAAATGGTGGTTAAAGTTTAACGCTTAGTTATGTTAAATGTTAAAATAGGGTAAACAATTTCTAGTAGCAATTAAGGCGAATTCAGAACTTTTTTTGTCGCTCACCCTTTTGCTGCTTATTTAACAGTTATAATGAAATAGGACATAGAAACTTTCTGGTATCAATGAACAAAAACTTAATAATATTACAAAACATTAAAAACAAACAAAAAAATAAAAAAAGCTTAATTTTCGGGTTATTGTAGCTCATTCATAAAGATAGCTTTATAGTTTTTTGGATTAATTATATATCTTATAGAGTCTTCCTCTTTCAAGCCTGAGTGCCATGTGTTTGAAGAGTGCTTTGCAAGATGATTCCTACAAACCTTAATTTGACAGGGGTACGTCGATTTAACTTTGAGATGCTATGAGCACGGGTTCTATGTCAGACCCAGCTTTGGCAAGATTTAAATGACTCCGAACTCGTTAAAGATTCCACCACCACCTTCCGTCTCTATCATCATATCAGCTTTCTGACATTATAACATTAGACTGTCACATAACTTACATGTCTCTACAAAATTTTAGATCAATCGGTAATTAGGGCAAATATTACTTCAAAAAATCAACAAAATTCGGCAAGACAAAACATAGATGCTTGTAATATCCAAATTTTTTTAATGGATGCTTCACACCACGTCAGTCTGGCCCCGTGCTAAGTACTTTTGTGTTACAAGTACCAAACAACGGAAATATATTTAATACTTTTATATTTAAGATTTTTAATATATTACACATATTTAATTATTATACGATACACATATTTAATAAACATCCAAGACCCAGGAACATTGAAAAACTTGCTCCGTCGGCGAGAACCCGCGCCCCCCTGTTTAAGCTACCAACGAGCTTACTAACTGAGCCACAGAGGTCGTCAAATTACTATTCCTTAATTCTCACAGGAAAAATAATTCTCGTTAATATGATCAATTAATTTTGAACCTACTTAAAATTTAAGAAATAGTAATAAAATGTAAGAAATAGTTATAGTGCCTTATTTCATTACTTTCATTATATACTCTGATAAATAAGTAAAAGCAAATTTTCAACCATTCCAAACATTGATCCATTCCACTAACCAGTCCATAAATGAAGGGCGGAATTCAAAACATGAGGTATGCGTTTAGACGGAATGGGTGATGTAGAGGAGGTCTATACAGATGTACTATGTAGATTATATCTGGATCAAATCAGAAATAGCTTTCCAGCAATTTACCGTGATTTTGCGCGTGAAATTCGTTTGATCATAATGAAATTAATTCGATGCAATACAATACATTTTTTGTTTGATTTTCCGTTATATTTAATATTTTATCCTAGTATTTGCATTACTTATAAAAATATTATTTTTTATTGAATTTGGATATAACAAAACTAAGTAAAATACAAATATTATAAAAATTTTGATATAGAGTTTTATGATTATAATATTACTACACTAACACACACAGGATGCATGAAATTAATAATTAAAATAAAACAAATGAATTCATTTTATTAAAAAAAAAAGGAAACAATTACTATTTCTAAATTTATTTATTATACAACGATATATAAAATAATTAAATCATATTTTTTTATACTATATGATGGGAAATATAACAACGTTAAATAAAATGTTTGATCGTGAGGTGAGAAGTGGTGATGGCGTCTAATCAAATAAAATCCAAATTCAAAGTAATCAAAGTACATTCGACGCACGACAAGTGGTGACAAGGGTGTTTTCATTACCGAACAAATTGCGTTCTTTACAAAATTCAAATAAAAACTTTTTTCCTCATTTTCCTCACATACACTCGGAATTAGATAGATTACTCGTTTATTTGCACGTAGAGTTATTTTTTTAAATAAAATATGAAAAATATCAAAAAAAATTGTGTAAAAACTTTCAAAAGTTTCTTTTGTAACTACATTTATTAAAAACTTACCACAGAGTTAGGAGGCTGATGATTAGATGCCACATGTTTTGTAATTATACTTTAATATTGTAAACTGTTGTTTGGTGATGTTGGGAGATATTTTAGAATGTCGCGCGGCAGCCTACTGGCCGCGGGGGACGCATGCGTCTGCCCCGTACCACGACAGCTTACAGAATCGCACGATCTCACGTCTCCATTAAAACTTTTAATTTATTTTTCGAGTATTTTTTTTTTTTTGTATTGGTGATCGTTTTCCGTTAATAGATTTGTGAGTTGGATAACTTGTTTTATATACGTTTTTAAAATACATAATTACGATTTCGTTAAAGTAACGAATATGATTTTAATTTTTTTTACGCCTTAAACATTTAGATAAAAATGTTTATATTATCAATAAGATTCTTATTACTTTCCTCGTGAATCCTACTCTTACGAATTTACTGACCACAAATATTGTGAGACGTAAATTAATTAATAACTTAAAATACATCGCTTTTAAAAAAGTAATATATAATATAGGTGTACACACTTTCAACTCGCTTCATGAGATCGGTAATAGTTGAAAAACTGAGCACGGAATGTATTAGTCACACAAGTCATTGCCTGAAATTTTCTGTCTCCAGAGTAATTTTATCTCACCAGTAATTCTGTCTCTGGGGTGATGTGTGTAAGGAAGTCGTTAAAATAATAGAGAGTTTAAGAGAAACGCCTACAGGAAGGACGCCTTCCTGTAAATGACCGTATTATATCAAATTGCTGATTTTGATGGGGTATTCGAGGTACCACGTAGATTACGTCGCTTAAACTCGTTTACAGCGAGACATAGTTTAGGTGTTACGGTTTTCAGGTACTGTGCAAAGAAGTTTGTGAAGTGAGGCAAAACGTAACTTAAACCAAATATTATTTTTTTGTCTAATGATTGCAGTTAAAAGATTGCACTATGTTATTTTTTCTGCCTTGGGATTTGAACAGTTTTAACCTACAATATCAATGTATTTTTCCATATTATTATTCCACATATAGATTATATGTGGAATAATAATATGAAAATCATGCTTGCACCACACATAGAGTTTCAGTAATCGCAATGCTCTGTGTATTTTCGTCCCATGTATCAGAGAGACGAGTAGTTCCGGGTGTAAATGTTAACTAGCACGGTAGTGATGTGTAGATCCACACGAGATCGTGTAATCTCTGGGCGGGCGGCGGGGTGCTTGGGCGGCAACAATTTCCGCACACCATGTACTCTGTACCAGTTCGTCCCATATTCCACGGCTAAGCCTATAACGAATTTATACCTAAATCTAGTGAGCTAATCAATTAAATTGTTATTATTAACAACAGTGTCAAGGTAGTTAATGAAATATCTATAGAAGAATTAAACTTACTGCTGCGTCTATTTTTATGTCCTTTTCGGGTGTATTTTCGTATTTCTATATCAAATTATGATTGAACAAAATTACGTAAGTATAAAGCGTGAAGACTTATCAGACAGAAAAGACACAGGCTTGATTTTATGATATTACTATGGGGATTACGAAATATGGTTAATAACGTGTAGACGAATCTTATCTTCGGAATATCATATTTTTCCTTTTATTAATTCATTCAATTGAATTGATAAAACATATCGCCCGAAGTCGTGATGGGCGGGACTGATTTTCAGCGGACGAGTTAAAAGTTGGTAAGAAGTTATGATTGTGTCGACGCGGCGCACGCGCGACGGCATTCCGCGCGCCGCCGCCGCCGTGACCGCTCACCTCGAGATCTCGCGGACTCGATACAACTCGATACGATGTGTCGCGAGTGTCGCGTGCGGTGACGCGATGCGGCGATGCGCGTCGCTATGAGCGCGCGCTCACTGCAAGCGCGCCGCGCTTTGCCACTTATGCTCATCTTCCTATTACTAATGACACCTGCACGGTAAGTTTTTATCTCCACTGTAATATGGATACTAACTATAACTTTTGACAATTAAAAAAAAATATGGCTTTTGTTACGCCAAGTTTCCAAAACGAATCTCGTCGATGTAAGTAAATATTTAGCTTATTTAATAGCAAATGACAAATAATATTGCATTAACTTTTGAAATTTTATAAGAATTTACTAAGGTTGTTTCATAAGAATTGTTCATCAGTAGAGCCACCAAGGAAGTCAGTTACATAAAAAAATATATCATTTGTGCACACCTTAAAGCAAAGTTAGGGTGCTACGAGATCGCTACGAGACTGCTATGCTATGGTCGAATCGTTATGTAACGAAATATAAAATACCATTTTAAAGTTTAATTATTTTTTGCAAGCGTAATTCATCTCTTTCATATAATAACATTATGTATCTTACTATGAACTTTTCGTGGCTCGG
Organism: Cyclargus thomasi; assembly: GCA_026546445.1. Taxonomy (NCBI): domain Eukaryota; kingdom Metazoa; phylum Arthropoda; class Insecta; order Lepidoptera; family Lycaenidae; genus Cyclargus; species Cyclargus thomasi. The sequence continues at coordinate 19,262 of JAOTAV010004183.1, read as the reverse complement.
TAGCAATCGTGATTAAAGGGATCACTTCACCCGTCGGAAACACATTTCAGTAACTTTTAAATTTCAAGTAAAATAGCTATCTTATTAATGTTAAAAAAAAGTATACTTTTCACAAAAGAATTATCATAATTGTTCAATTTAAAGAATTTTGTGCCTTAATTTGTCTTCTTTTTTAGTTTTTATGGTACCACTTCACTCAACAAAGAATATTAAAGTCATATCTTTAAAAAGATGTCAATAATTTTCGCATTTACAATTTAATAGTAAGATTTACAATTACATTGTAAACCAGAGTAGCTAATGTTTGTGAGATAGGGTCGTAAGTTAATTTTACTCGGATTTTGGGGATTCCTGAGCTAAATGCCAATTCTGCTTAAGCCCAGAGGAAATTGTTCGAGTAACCATCCATAGGAATTCCAATTATGATTATCACCTTGAGATGATTTGATCCTAAGTTGGTACTCAGTATTTAAAAAATATATATTAGTCATACATATGATCTTGGGTGTAACAAAAGGTGTTAAAAGCCTGTTTCACTGTTTCCTGATAATTGTCGAATAGGTTATACGCAACTTTATTGACAGATAATGAATGAAGAATCTGTCAAAAAAGCTGTGGATAACTTATCCAACATTTATCAGGAAACCCTAAAACAGGTCCTAAATATTGTAATAGTATTAAATATCTAATTTTCTGTGCATTCTGTGCTAGCCATAAAGCTCCTCTTTATAATCGGGAAATATAGTCGATGGCAAGCAAGCACGATTTTCATACTCGCCTTTGTTCGAAGATATTCGTCTGTTTATTAGCCTTTGATCGTTGAGTTAACAAAATGCCGAATAACGAACATCGACCATCACTGATTATGAAGAGCTTGCATAAAGTTTGCTGTGAACAACATCTCAGGTACAATCAAAGAACTTAAAACAGATACAGATTGCAGCTCTAAGTAATTTGGGTCGGGTTATGTCAAGCTAAAGATAAGCCAACGGATTACTACTTACATGGAATTGACATATTCCGACTAAATGACGTAGGTCCGTCAACTGATTCTCTTTCAATTTTTGCCATTATACATTATGTTAAAATTTCCTTAATGTAACGCAAACTCTACCAAATAGTCGAATATCGTTGATCGTTACTCGGCACAACTATTGTGCAAGCGTCCATATAATCGTCCGCAGCACATTACAAACTCACGGCAAATATCGGCAAGCAGAGGAGAGTATGTTCTTTACGTGCCTCTACACTGATACGCTGATAGGCGTTAAATAGTTTTTTTTCAATTCGGGCAACGCATCCGCAATTTTTAGCTGATGCTGTATCCATGGACTTACTTGCTTTTCATCAGGCGACCCGTTTGCTTGTTTGTCCCCAAATCCTTACTAATGTTATAGATGGGAAAGTGTGTTTGTTTGTTTTTCCTTCACGCTCTAACGACGCAACTAATTGACTTAATTTTTGGGATCAAGTTAGCTGAAAGTATGGAGAGTAACATAGGCTACTTTTAGTCTTGGGAAAACATTACGCTTTTGAAAAAAATGTATCTTTAACATTTTTTGAACGCGGGCAAAGCCGCGGGTAAAAGCTAGTTCTATGTATAAAAGAGTGAAAAGTAAACGCTAAATTGAAGGAATAGGGAAAAAGAAGGGGGTAAGATGTTGAGCCTCGAATAAACCATCATAAACTCATGTTACATCTACCGATTCGTGCGGACGCATGGCTATCTCACGACTCAAAATGTTTTTATTTTCCGACGTAGCCAATGTTTTTCGATCACGTCCGTGGACGGTGTGATATAAAACATAACAGTTCATCTATTACGACCCTCTGGGAATACCTTCGGACGTGGAACCAACTGACACGTCGTCCATATTTTATACCTTTTTCACGTACGAAAAAAAATTGGATTGTGTTGGCTATTTTTTCAGGCTCGCTAATGTAATGTCCATTTTTTTCAAGCTCGGTAAAGTGATGGCTTTTTTGTCAAGCTCGGTATAGTTATACATAAAAGAATAGAGCTATACCGAATATAATTCTTGAATACTCAAAACCGAAAGTATACAAATCTTAGGATTGACTTATTTTAGCTGCTCTCCGATCATAGTGGTTACCTTGAAAATATTCTACCGAAGAAATTGATACAGTGCGAGCTGGTAGACCTACGTCATTTGGTCGGAATACGACAATTCCTTGTAAGGCTGTGTGGTCTGTGGGCTGGGTTTGTCACAACGCTAACAAATTAGGCAGAACTTGTCTTGGTATTAATCAAATTCTCCGATAGTAATTAAGCTCTAGTATTTCTTGCCAGATCATCGTAATAATATTTTTTTTTGGTGTGGCAATACAACGTTTTTTTTTTCAGATTCGATCGAGCAATGGCGGTGGACAGGCTGGAGAATGTCACACACACCATTACAAGGATATTAGACGGATACGACATACGACTGAGACCTAACTTTGGGGGTTAGTATAGTTTGTTTATCCAGTACCCGCTCATATTATTCCAGTAGCACCAGCAACTAGTCCAGCACTAGTAGTTCTACCACTGGGATTGAAGTAATATCAACTCGCTGTAATGCCTGTGTGTCACATTTATTAAAAATAACTCCATAGACATATGTGTCTATGAAGTAATATGAACAGTATGCTGTTCATATTGCCTTTCCGTTTAGAAGCAAAGGTATTTGTTACATACAAATTGACATCGGAAAAAATGTGACTTCATGAGGAACTACATGCAAAGTTTTTGAGTACACACGACTGGTACCAGCCCAATTAGAGTAATTGGAAAGCAAACGGAACATCAGTCTGGAAACTGATGTTCTCCCAGTAAATGTTTGTGGTACGCTTTACGGGAAAACTGGTTTCAAACTAATCCTCTTACTATGAAGCTTTAGTATTTAACGGTTTTATCAACAATAGAAAACGTTTCTATGGAAAATAGAAATAAAATTTTGAACAACCGTATGTCTTCAAAAATGCCTACATTATAAATATAATATATTATATACGTATTGGGTGTTTGTCCATCAACGCCGTCAACTGAAAACGAGATTATTTTGAGGCCGGATAAAATGGACATTGACGATAGAACAACGTCGCTAGAAAAATGAAAACTTTAGACTAAATCATAAAATTATATTTTATCGGGCCGAAATAATTTCGCTCTCGGTTGACGGTGGTGGTGGACAAACGGCGATACAAACAAAGTTTCAATACGAGTACTTTAGCGCGTTAATAGCGAAAGGTGAACTGAAAGAGTCACTTTAGTGTTTAATACGGTCGGTTTAAGTCCTTTTTGAATTATATCATAGTAATAATTATCAATTTGTTTTACTACATCCTGTTTAAATACTCGTAAATACAAATCTAAAATGTGCATATCACTTGTAGACAAACTTAATATAATACGAAGATTCGACCTCAAAGTAATATAGCGTTTTGATGTAGAGAAACTGCTTACAAGCTTATACGGATGAAACTGAGGCGGCACTGAAATTGAGAGATATTACGATATCCTCTTCATATTGAGTCTTGAGCGAATCTCGTCGTGTTATTTGTTACAGGTGAGCCTTTGTTCGTGGGCATGGACCTCACGATCGCCAGCTTTGATGCTATCTCAGAAGTTAACATGGTAAGTTAACTATAAAATACTCGTATGTTTTGATAATGATATAACAATTATTATTTTGATAAATTGAAGAAAATATGAATAATTTGTTATTTCTTATTACGGCTGTAGAGGGTTTTATATTTGAAGAAACTAAAGACTGTGAGTTTATTTATATGAATATTGTCACGTCAGCTCCAATTACTAACGCAAGTAGAGTTACATTTCTACGTAGTCTCTTAATTAATCCATTGAGAATATTTTTTTTACCTAGCTAACAAAATGTTTTAATTGTTTAAAATTCTTCCTGTTCATAGCGTTATTTAATTGTCAAAGTAAAATGATAGAAAAAACAAAGCCGTATGCAAAAACCTTCAAATATTATTTCGGCGCGAATAAAAAAGCAAATATTTGTCGATTTTAATATTCTCAAATAACTTAAGTATCATCAACACTTCACAGCATCTCAAGACCGCTTTTGAGGCAAACAGGGATGCTGAAATCTTTAAGCTTTTAATAGAGCAAGGCCGACACTTGACACATATCTGACCGCTAACTCAGCTGATCGATCACTCAATACCTTCACAATTTTAGTTACTCATCATCATCGTTATTATCACTGGTCGAGTTACCTGTGAGGTGAAACCTTTGTTTTATGTGGGTAACTATGATCATCGACGTGACTCAATTAACAAATGATAAATTATAAAGAAAAATTCCTGGACATGTCCAGGAATTTTTCATTTTCATTCAATCAGACATGTCTACTGAAATATACCTAGGAATTTCTAAAATAACTATTAGCTTAATTTCTAAACTAGTAAACTGTTACTTGTTTAGAAATTAAGCTAGTTATATCTACGTGATGCTAGAAATATTAGCTTGCTAGCTCACCGACACTAGCTTGCTGTCCTAGCTCAAAAAATAGCATTGCGTATCCCGGGCATAAGTATAGCTTTGATTGGGAGAGCGAAGCGAGCCCTCTGTGTCCCCACTCCCAGTAAATGTTTGTGGTAAACTTTACGGAAAAACTTTAGGTTTGGGCCTTAGCATAGTAACTTAAGTACATGTCTTTATGTCTTTAATAATAAATTAGTAATATTATTTTATACTTAATGAACATGAATTTCCACCAAGAACCAACAGTACATTTAAAATCAATCACATTTAACATTACTTTAGATAAAAACATTTAAATAATTTTGTACTACTAACGCCATCTATGGGTTAAGATGTACAACTGTAAAAATAAACAAAAAGAACTGAGTGTCGTAACCCAATATCGTAAAACTTTAAAAATCTCGCAAGCACTTATAAAGCTGTAGTTTTTTGCTAGTTATTAGATATATCATGCCGAAGGGTGTGATATGTTTTTTAACGTAGTTAGAAATCGTTGAAAAATCTCCATAATTATTATAAGTTTTGACCGGGTTCAGCATCAAAAAAATGTAACAACAGAATCGACGATGCTTGCCAACAGATTTTTACTTTAATGACTGTATCTCTGAACTAACATTAGAATATACTGATAACAATATTGTTCGGATAAGAATATGATTCTGAAACGAACTACTATGATAAAATTTGAGAATGTATGTAAAGGCGAACATTAAACACAGTCCTTTGAATATGTTGGCAGCCTTCAGCATAACTCTGTCTACGAGTGAGCTTGTTTAGGAATTCTCGTAGCAGGTGCATTCACTCGACGAAGTATTTTGCGTTATAGACAAATATCTCAGCTGCAAGTCAATTGATCACAACATTTTTAATATTTATTTAGCTAGCAAAAGTTTGGCTTTGTCAGCGTTGAATCCAAAATAAACGCATGAATCAATCGTCTTATCAACATATTTCAAGTGCAAAGAAAAAATAACCATACCGATATAATAAAATTATTACGGCCAAGAAACTCACTAAAACTTTTATAAAAGGACCCCCCCTTTGAATACAGTGAATGGCAGGTGTTACGTAAAGGACACCATAGGATTTTATTGAAACTCGGGACTCTTTGCAGGACTACACAATAACATTATACCTGAACCAGTACTGGAAGGACGAGAGGTTGGCTTTTGGGCTCCGGGATGAAGTGCTCACCTTGTCCGGAGATTTTGCCGACAAAATTTGGGTTCCTGACACGTTTTTTGCCAACGATAAGAATAGGTAACTTATTTATCTATGAAAAATTTGTTCTTTTATACTTAGTTTACTTAAATCACCGGTTATTTAATGTATGTACTCGTTTTTATTGGTATCGCTTCTACAGATTTAGATTTTTTTTTAATTAAATGAAAGAAATAAATATGGTTGGGAAGAAACAAACCTGATTAACGGTAGAAATTCCAACCAGTTCGTCAAGTTGCTATCCCTGTGTAGTTGGAATTATTGGTACAGCTTCTTACATAACATTGCGAAACGGAACAAGCTGTTAGTTTGAACAACCGGTATGACGCAGGTGATAAATCTCACCTCATTCAATCTCTGTTACGCTAAAGTTTTTTAATTCTTATTTTATTGAAGGATTTTAGTACACTATGGCTATGTCAATCCCAACATCCATCAAAAGATGATGCACATCCTTTGGCGTGCGTGGCGTTAGGTGAATTAGTTTTACGCTTACTTAATTAGTTTTAAACTTATCCAATGGCCATGTGTCTTGAACGAAGTCGATTAGCGATTAATCTTGTGACATATTCTTGCAGTAGCCTTCATAAAATATATGACTATGTATTAGATTTTTCCCTCTTACGCCGTTTGTCCGTCACGACCATCAACCGAGTACGAGCTTATTTCGGCCCGATAAAATTCCACTAGACTACAGGTTTGATTTTTTCTCTATGCCACTAATGACGGCGCTAGACCAATGTCGATAAAAAATATATATAGGCTAAGCCTATATATATAGGCTAAGTCATATAAAGGCATTTATTTTAAAATAATCTTGATGACGGTGGCGGCTAGCAGTGAACAACCGACCTAATTTGTTTGAAGGCTCATAGGAAAGTTAAGATTTTTATACATATTATGTACGACAAATACGGCAGACGTGCCAGCTACATTCCTGAGTTATAACATATCATTCCAGCTTCCTCCACGACGTGACGGAGCGGAATAAACTGGTGCGTCTCGGCGGCGACGGGCGTGTGACGTACGGGATGCGTTTCACGGCGACTCTGGCGTGCATGATGGACCTCCATTACTACCCGCTCGACAGCCAGAACTGCACCGTCGAGATTGAAAGCTGTGTGACTCTATACTCGATATGACGTGCTTGCGTTCATTGAGCACTGTTTTTTTTATTCGCAGAAATTCACATTTGTTAAATTTTAAAAAAGTTTTTTTAATGCAAGAATTTTTACTCTCTTCTCGCCAAGTTATATTGACATACTCGTATACCTTATTGGAGATTCAAGCTTCGGCCAAACCTACACAACCAATGCGACTGCGATGCGAGAGCGTTTGCCGAACGGCGCGCGGCGGTCGCTGTCCATGTTACACGCATGGATTGCATGGATACACGTGTCTGGTTACAAACGCGTACGTGAAAGAAAGCTACCTTACACCTTATATTAATATTATTATATTGTCACTACAGCATGCGTACAAAACAAAAAAATATAAAGAAGTAGTAACATTAAATTATATAAAATGTACGTAATACTGTGTGATATTAATATTGGCCAAAGCTCAGCTACTGTAAGCGGCAAGCTAGCTCGCTGTACTGGCATTCTGCAAGCGCCAATGAGTGACTTTATTAAAGTCACTTAACCACAAAATAAACCGCTTATCACCAGCCAGGCCTGCAATTCCGTATTGGGGTGTAATAGGAGAGTTATATTACTAGGTTTCGGCTTGTCTCAAATACCTACTCAGAAACTGCTACCAGCTCTCCAGTTTGTTAGTAACTGTTCTAAAAAATATGAAGAAAGCGATTCGCACCACAGTCGCGCAGGTGTGCACGTTAAGTCCCGCGTTTCAGATGCTTCCGCACAGCGTCCCGCGTTGCAGACGCTCCTGTACAGCGTCCCGCGTTGCAGACGCACAGGTTTAGCCGAAGCTTCATAGGTAGATTGCAGGCGTAATTTGGTTGCATTTACGGTTATAATTGACTTGGCATCAACCAAATAATAGACCGTCCGCTATTTACCAACGAATCAATTTATTTGATGTTACGAAAACACAAATAAAATTCGTAATTAGCATGTGTACATTTTTAATTTATTTTTACAATTCTTTTGCCATGTGAATGAGCTAAGATTTCGTTACTTATGTAGCAAGCAAATAATTTATATTATTTTTGCTAACGATTAATACTAACATTTAGCATACAGGGTGTAACAAAACGAAGTGATAATACTTTAAGGTGTGTACAACACTTTAAGTTATGTTTGAAAGTATTGGTGTAGAAATTAGACATTGTGACTTGTGTACCCACACCATTCTACCCCACTCAGAGACAGTTAGTATTAATAACTTTATCACAATCAAAGAAAGATTTAACAAAAGCTCTGCCAGGCCATGAGCTCACGAAAGCTATATTTTTTTATGATGATATTTAGGGGCAGGCGAGCAGACGGGTTACCTGAGAGAAAGCAACTGCCGTCGCCCGTGGATACACGTGACATCCGAAGAGTCGCAAATACGGTGCCCGCCTTTTTATGAGGGAATAAGGAATGGGAATAGGGATAGGGGGATTAGGGAAGTTTGGCCACCGGTAAACTCACTCACTGAACGAAACACAGCACAACGCCATTTCACGCCAAATTTCTGTGTGGCCGTGGCATCACTCTGGTCGAGCCGGCCCATTCGTGCCAAAGCATGGCTCTCCCACGGCAAAAGTTAAATGTTAGCCATACATTATCTGTCAAAATCTGCATCTAAATACTGTCTGAGAACGGAAACGAAAGTATTATCACTGAATTTAGTTCCACCCTGTATCCAGTATGCTGACAATCGTTTAATCGTGCAGATGGCTACACGGTGTCTGACGTCGTGATGTACTGGAAGGAGACCCCAGTCCGGGGGGTTGAGGACGCCGAACTCCCGCAGTTCACCATTATGGGGCACATCACTAACGATAGAAAGGTAACATCGAAGAAATTGATGCATAGTCAGTTGACGGATCTACGTCACTTGGCCGGAATAAGTCGTGATCGATCGGTTGGATTTGACATCAACCAATTTACCAAGATCCGCGATTTGGCTCTGTATCGACTTTCCTGATAGTACTCACTAAAAAAGGCTGCGTATGCAAAATAACTTTTGTTTATGTGTGTTGTGTAACTCGTGTTTTATTATCGCTGTGTATACTTATAAAGTCTAATTTCGTAATTTAAAATTTAGAATGATGAAAAGCAATTGGACTCCCATGGCAGAAAATATAAGAACAAGCATCTTGTATCATTCAATAATTTACGAAATATACGATGTAAATACGTAATTCGACGTGGCTCGCTACGCAATGCTACGAGATACGCTACGTAGCACACGTAAATCAAAATATCTATAGCTATACAATAGGTATACATATATTATGTATATATTAAACTGTAACTGATCGCCGTCTGTGTATGGTAAATATTTATGAAATTTAATAATGGGGGGTTTTTTTATACTTAAAGAGATCCCAAAGCAATGGTTTTCCTGTTCGTCGATCATTCGATGCCTGTTCGATGAACACGCTAATCTGAGAAACGGCCTTCACCGATTTGTGTAAATTTTTCAATAATTTATTGGGTTGGGATCCACTCAATATTTGGTGTTTATTTCAATAAAATCGATTTGCTATATAAAATGTTGAAAGTACAGACAGAGCGTCTTTGATAATTAAAATAATAAAAATAAGAAAACATTTTATTTTCTCTAAACTTAACACTATTTTAATCAACCCTTTTTTTAACAGTTATCTTATATACTAAAACTATACTTACACAATTTATCTCTACTTTAAATGTTTTGTACTAACACAACCATGCTTATACAACTTATATATTATATAGAGAGTCTTTGATAAATTTATTAAATATATTAAATTCGCAAACTAGCATAGTATACAACGTAACACACGTATACGAAGTATTCCAAACTCACGAAAGTCAAACCACTAAGTACTTAGCGAACTATTTCACGTAAGTATTTAATTAACTTTGTAATTCGTCGTCGAAATATATAGTGTTGCTTTTTCACCAAGAGGTAATATTTAATGTTTAGTAAGGAGTTTTTATATTGATAGGATATGTTATTGGAAGATTGAAAAATAATTTAAATTAAAACAAAAACACGGGCGAAAAGTATATCTGCAAGCTTTTGGTTCGTCTTCTGCACTAATAAGAACTCCAACATCCGTTTCAATGACGGTGGCCGGTTTTTAGGCTAATACAAATGAGTAAATTTATAGTGCCTAAGTATGTGAGCAGTATACAAGAGCACTCTTACTTTCTTTATTATCTTTATTCATTGGGATGGACGACCGACACGACTGAATATAGATCAGGCTCTACCAAAACTCCTTTATATGGCTAAACCTATTGTCATGAAAAACTTGTGCGTAAAGGTTTTGTTCTCAAGTTAATTAAGCCGTTTGTAATATTTCCATCTCTCTGTCTCCTGATTTTTAAATGACTTCCAAAAATGAGGAAGTTATATTATGTTCGGCTGTAAATATTTTTTTATTTTTGTATGTTAATTTTTTTTTATTTGTTGTATATGGTATGGTACTTTAATTGGGTAACATGGACTCCTCAAAATTAGTTATTAACGAAATTAAGTCAAAATCAAGTGTATTGAAAAATATAACTTAACTTAATCAGTTCACAATCGTACAAAAATTAAAGTCGCGCTCTCAGAGCGAATAGGAGCGTAATAGCACTTAAGCGTGGTTTTGCCGGTGCCACTTTTTAGACGGCAACTGTGAATATTTATAATATTTGATCAAAGATTCAGATATTCTGTCTGAGAAATCACGGCCTGAAGGTTGGGGGGTTAGCCAAAACCAAAACGTTTCCGCTTCTTTGTAGAATCGCCAAACAAAATGTATGCCAATGACATAAGCGTTCGTTACGCCGTATATCATTTCCATACATTTTGTTGAAGAAGCGAAAATGTTCACATCTTGGCTAACCCCCCTGGTATCCACTTCATAATTATGAAGATTGTGCATGTAAATAGGTTGAAGTCTTACCGAATTCTGAAACAGGCTTAATAGTATAAAAGAAACAGGTTTAATAGTATCCAAGAAAAATATTATTTATTACTTTTTACTAGGACTTTTTTAAGCGAAAAAAATACTGATCGGATGCGACTTACGGATGCGACTGACAGCCGTGATCTAGATAATAATTGTAAGATGGGGAAATTGAAAGAGAGCCAGTTGACGCGCCTACGTCATTCGTTCGGAATATGTCAATTCCACGTAAGTTGTGATTTGTCAGCTGGGTTATACATAACGCGACCAATTTACTTAGATCCGCAATCTGGCTCTGTTTCAGCTTCCCTGACTGTACATTGAAGTGTGTAAACTATAAGGCGTAAGCCGCGTCTGACGTCCGATCGGTTTGTTTTCAGCTTTAGTTTTTTTTATTATTTTTGTTTTTCCTTTGGAAGCCGGTTTTAATGTTTGGACAATTCTACTTTGCGTCAAAGAATTAATTAATGTAAATTTTTATGTCATTACAGGAAAAGTTGGCAACAGGGATCTACCAGCGACTGTCTCTGAGCTTCAAGCTGCGACGTAACATCGGCTACTTCGTGTTCCAGACCTACCTGCCGAGTATACTCATAGTGATGCTGTCCTGGGTGTCTTTCTGGATCAATCATGAGGCCACGTCTGCTAGAGTCGCCTTAGGTATGATCATAGCACTATCGATAAGGACTAAGGCCAACTAGACCTCTAGGAATATTTAAGTCATGCTGTCCTGGGTGTTCTTCTGGATCAATCATAAGGCTACGTCTGCTAGAGTCGCATTAGGTATGATCATAGTACTATCGACAAGGACTAAGGCCAACTAGACCTCTAGGAATATTTAAGTCATGCTGTCCTGGGTGTCTTTCTGGATCAATCATGAGGCCACGTCTGCTAGAGTCGTATTAGGTATGATCATAGTACAATCGACAAGGACTAAGGGCAACTAGACCTCTAGGAATATTTAAGTCATGCTGTCCTGTGTGTTCTTCTGGATCAATCATCAGGCTACGTCGTACGTTTAAACTGTCCTGGCTAGCTGGCCCTAACTTGTCAACTAACTTACAAGCCAATAAATGAAGCTCGTTTTGTCAACCCGAAACTAAAATAACTAGCATGCTTAGCTTACTGTGATTCGGTAGCTAAATTCGTTAGCTTGAAAAACAAGCCTGGATGTCCCAACTCCCTGGCATTCAAGTATTATACAGCTTTAATGATGGTACCCACTTCTCTAAGGGAATATCTTGCTAATTTATTTTATTATAAGTCATGCTGTCCTGGGTGTTCTTCTGGATCAATCATGAGGCTACGTCTGCTAGAGTCGCCTTAGGTATGATCATAGTACTATAGACAAGAAGAACTAAGGCCAACTAGACCTTCTAGGGATATTTAAGCCATTTTCTAATAATCTTTTAGCAATGATTTTCATTTACATAATACATTTCTATAACAACTCGAAGAAGGGTTAGTATGCATACAAATATTATAAACTAGTTGATTTTGTTGATTTAAAAATTTTCCCGGGATAAAAAGCATCCTATGTGTTGCCTAGACTTAATAGCTATTAATCAGAAAAAGATTTATTCAAATCCGTCTCGTAGCTTCGGAGATAAGCGCGTACAAACATACACCTATTTATCGTCGATTGGTGTTCTTAATTATTAAAAAAAAATTAAATGTAATACGCTAATTTTACTATTTTATTATATGTAATAGATTATGATATGAGTCTTTTTGTCCTTACATAACGCCCTTACGAAGTGACTTGATTTTGAGTGGCATAAACTTTGTTGAAAGAACAGAGAGTAAAATAAAATAGGCGAATTTTAGTCTCATAAAAGGATCACGTTTCCAAAATGTTTGTACTCTTTGTTGAAAACATAAATATATACATTTTTTAGTACTCTTTAACATAATAAACCTTACAGGTATAACAACTGTCCTCACAATGACTACAATCAGCACGGGCGTCCGCAGCAGCCTCCCGCGGATCTCGTACGTGAAGGCCATCGACATATACCTGGTGATTACAATTATAATATCTTTATTTCTAGACAACAGCAAGCAACTGTTGTTAGGACTAAATTTTTAAACAATCGTTTAAACTGTCCTGGCTAGCTGGCCCTGACTTATCAACTTACAAGCCAAAAAATTGAGCTCGTTTCGTCAACCCGAAACCAGATGTGCTAGAATGCTAGCTTACAGTGATTAAATTGCTAAATTCGTTAGCTTGAAAAACTAGCCTGGATGTCTCAACTCTCTGGCATTAAAGTATTATACAGCTTTAATGATGGTACCCACTTCTCTAAGGGAATATCTTGCTAATTTCCTTGATCACTAAAGGCGATGCAATTCATTATTTCTTTGTAACTTTCTTGCGTATTAGTAGTTCCTATTTAATTATATTTTAGGTGATGTGCTTCATATTCGTGTTCGCTGCGCTGCTGGAGTACGCCGCCGTCAACTACACGTACTGGGGCGCACGGGCGCGGAAACGAGCCAAGTTAAAAAACCAGATGTCCGCTAGCACCAGTGTGGAGAAGGATATCAAGAGTTCCTGTGGTGAGTGTACGAGAGGTTGTCAAAAAACACACCTCGCACACTACCCCGCGTCGAATCGTATCGTATTTCTCTCGTAATTGTATTTTCAATCCAAGCTGCAGATGTCTCGATCGGGCTCTCCGAACTCTCCATCTAATGGTTAGATACAGTAATATATTTTACAAATCCTTACTCTTAGTTTCTCTAGCTCTGGTCTCATCCACTTAACATCCATGCTATTTATACTAATATCATAAATTCGAAAGTGTGCCTGTCTGTCTGTTACCTCTCCACGCCCAAACCGCTGAACCGATTTTGCTAAAATTTAGTATCGATATACTTTAAGTTTCGGAGAAGGACAAAGAATTCTTTTTAATTCCGAAAAAATGTACGAAATGAAAATAATTTTGGCAAAGGAAAACTAAAGGTATCTAAGTTCGTCCGTTAGAGACATCTAGTCTTGTTGTTTTGCTAAATGTTATTACATTTATTATTAATTATAGTATTAAACACACATCATGTCATAAGATCAGCTTCAAAACAAAAGTTTAATTTTGGAGTTATTGCATTTAAGCAGCAGTAAACCAATTTTTCAACAAAATAAAGCTACGGCTAAGCCTGCGCGTCTGCAATGCGGAACACAAGACACGCTGCGGGAGCGTCTGCTATGCGGGATTCAATGTGCACACCTGTGCGACTGATTACTTCATATTTTGTTAACAGTCACTAATAGCTTGTACCAAACTTTGAATAGTATTTGAGGTGAGAAGCGGTTTATTTTGTGGTAACCTGACTTTATTAAAGTCACTCATTGGCCCTTGCAGAATCCCAGTACAGCGAGCTGCTGAGATTTGGCCAATTTTGACATCACATAATATTATGTCATAATGTGGGTAATTGAAATAGAGCCAGTTGACGGGCCTACGTTATTTTGGTGGGAACATGTTAAGTCCGTGTAAGTCATGGTCTGTCGATTGGGTTTGACATAACGCGGCCAATTTACTTAGATCCGCAATCTGGCTCTGTTTTTGCTTCCCTGGTTGTGCATTTTATCTAGATTGATATTCCTACTGGTATATGCATTTTTTCATTTCGACGAGTTCTTTGGTGACTAAATAAAAATTGTATTATAAGGTGTGAGGTAGTTTTCTTATTAGTATATGTTTCTGACGTGTGACGACGCGTTTTTCCCGTTTCACTGACGCAGCCGTCCCGCATTGTAGTCGCGTAGGTGTGCAAGGCGCCATTGATTAACATGGGCAGCGTCTGTCGTGCGACAGACGCTGCCGCTTCGCAGTTACAATGGTCGCACAGGTTTGTGTGAAGCTTTACGATTACACAAATGAATGCCTGTCTACGAGTGGTGTTTTGACGAGGGTCCAATTACACTTTTTCACAAATGGAGAGGCTAATTTATTAATTTGGGCGTTTCTAATTAATCAATTAAATTTAATTAGCATTTGACCAATTAATTAAGACATAATCATTTTTATTTGATCGAAATTACAATAACTTATTTTGAGAAACCATTTAAAGATCTCACACATTTGTTGTTGAAGCGATAATATTTTATGGTCTGTATGAGTCCTCTCTCTAGTACACGACACTATGAAGATAGTAAGAAGCGTTGGAAAATACATAATATTAGGGTGCTTGCCCACACAAATCACAATAAATACTCTTTTAACGTTGCTAATGGCCGTGTTCGCTAGCGTTTTTGCATGGGTGCATGCACGCGCAGAGTCTCTTACGTTGTCATGACAACAAAATGTATATAATTTAAACCTGTCAAATTGTAAGCAATTACAGTTGGCGTTGCCATAACATTACGTGAGTTTGACATGCGCATAAGAGACTTGCGCCTGCCAAAATTGTTCTAGCGAACACGGCCACTGTCACATACTGCTACTATCGAGTATACACCTTAATTGTAATATATTTTAAACATACAACAGGGAGTTTTGGCGGGTGAAAAAGTGATATTTTGTTTTTGTATTTCTTCGCAAAATTTTTGTAGTTTCGGGTTTTAATGCGTTATAGTGGTAGAATATTAACCATTACATATTTCTTTCATGCACAAGTGTGGGCATGTGATACAACTTCAAGAAACGTGATCTTCTATGTGTCCCTCCAAAACTCCATTTAAAATTTTAGTAAAGCGTCTACCACTTTACTAAATTGACTTGATGTTTTGGCCGACGTTTTACCGTGACTTCGACTAGACTTTAGACTTGACGACATTATGTAACGTTGCTAAAAATATTATTGAAACAATGAAATGGGTTTCCCGCCTTTACTTGACACTGGCCATGGTTATATAACCGTAGCGCCATATAAAGAAGATAAGGTAACATACAGCAATAATAATAACTGCCAAGTTTTACGAAATTTTGTATAAACAAAATTCAATTCCAGGCAGCCGTTCGCCCGAGGAGATCATAGCACTGAAGGAGTGCATGAATAGCGGTCGCGTATCACCTTTACCGAGTCTCAGGTCGCGGCCGTTAGAGACGGCGGCTGGGGCGCCCTCGCTACGCCTGCAGCGGGAACCGGCCAACATCCGCTATAGAACACGACCGCAGTCACGGACATCGAGGAGTAAGAGTTTTTGTTTTGTTTTTTTTATTTATTTATTTCCGCATTAAACAGTTCTAATCAAAATACGTATAAATTTGTTATAACAGTAGTATATAGACCTACAGATTCGAAACAGAATATTTATTTTTTTCGCCCATATCCTTTTTATTCCGCTTTCACAAGTTGTTTGTACCAAGGTAAACAGTTCTTCTTTAATCTACTTTAAGTTCATCATGTTAATAAACATTTTTTTCATGGCCTTT
The DNA here is from genome assembly GCA_026546445.1 of Cyclargus thomasi. NCBI lineage: Eukaryota > Metazoa > Arthropoda > Insecta > Lepidoptera > Lycaenidae > Cyclargus > Cyclargus thomasi. Next base: position 3,091 of record JAOTAV010004183.1, on the reverse strand, counting down.
TACCTTAACATTGTCAAAGACAATGCTTTAGGCCCTGAGGGTCCCATCAAGGAACCAGTTAAAGCCTGTTAAGTGGTAGCCATCACTCTTTTTAGTTCATTTTTTAACCAAAATAGCATAGTTCATAAAATTCGTTTTATGAACTATGCTGTTTTAGTATATAGTTTCCGTACGTAGTGCGGGTTAAACGTCTTTATTATCGTCACCACCCTGAAAAACTAAAGCATAACAGTGTCTTAGTTGTATAATTTTCTTAATCTTACAGCCAGTTCAGCGGGAAAGCCCAAGGTAATTCACGCTCTACGCCGAGGGGCAACTGTCATCAAAGCCTCTATGCCAAAGATAAGAGACGTGAACGTCATAGACACTTATTCCAGAGTCATATTCCCGATCTGCTTCGCCGTTTTCAACGCCATCTACTGGACGTTCTATGTCTTCGATTAGAATTCCTAAATGGGATGCTACATTATCAATTACATCGCGATGCCGAGGTAATATTGATGGTGTAATAGGCAATGGCGTAACTACAAGGTGGCAAGCCGGCCCCCCAAGCAAGGGGCCCCCGATCAGCCCCCCTAGACAAGTGGCAAGCGATTATTTTTTACAATAATCGCTTGACGTGTTTTTGTTTTGGATTGACATAGTGGGACGAAAACGAATTTGCCACGGGCCTCGAAGGATATAGTTACACCACTGGTAATATGCCTGCTAATATCGCAGTATTCGCGGTGATATAGCGATATTGGTTTCTCTACATAATCAGCCATTGACGATGACACGTGCGAGCACGACTGTGTACGATACATACTCGGCTCTGCTCGTCAGTCGTATTGTTGAACGCCCTTAGCGTTAGCTAAGTATCCGCTAGTTGATAAAGTACTACCAGAGTATCTCAGTACTAGGAGAGGTTGTATGGACGCTTACTCGATGATTGTCAATCATCGCGGATTGTGTAGAGCCAGCATAAGGATAGTTGATAATATTGACAAGTGTAACATGCTCCAATGGACGTGCCAAATATATTTTCATGTTTAATGTATATATTGTTATTAGTAGTAAATTATTATGATACCATATTAATTCATAAAACAAAATATTATTATTTAAGAATTATAAAATTATGAAAGCTATAAAAAGTAACAGTTATTATTATTGCATAATAACGATAGGTTGGATGAAAAAAATATAAACTGCCAAATTTCTTAAATTGCGAACAATTTAAACTTAATTTTAAAGTAACTTTTTTGTTTTTACACTTATAAGAGTTTACTAGGTACGAGTTGACACTTGAAAAGTGTTTAAGATAAGAAGAAATTAAATAAAAAGTCTAAAATACAGAGTGTTATAGCAATGAAAACATAAAGAAAAAAAAATTTAAAAAACAAAATGTAGCGAAAACATCGCGAACATTAGTGATGTACCTAACATGAACAAAAATAATAATTGTATCTTATCTATTATTTATTACAATAAACCTGTTACAAAAGTTTTCTTTAAAGATAATTTGAAATTTTAAAGCAAAGATTTTTCTATATCAGTCTGTATTAAAGCTAGATAATATTATAGAGGTTAAAATGTTCACAAATTATGCATGTATGTTGAATTCGGAAAAATGTGCAAAGAAAGGATTTATATAAGTAATTATTATTAGCATATAAGACCAATGACGTGTTATAATACAAAATCATGCGAAATAACTTCGCAAAAAACTTAAGATAAAATATTATCTTGCTCTAAGTCTAAGGTGAATAGGTTGAAAATTTGCTAAATGCGTTGTACATAGATTTTATAAATAATTTGCGCATGTTGAGTACCTATTTAGCTATGTCTGTGTAATAGATGATGAGGATTATTTAAAGGAAACCGTGGAAATAAAGTTTAATATTAAAATGAATGTTTCATTTCAAATACGAGTTGTCGGTAAGTGCGACTGACTACACAATTACTATAAACAAACTATCTGAGTAGTCATACTTTATGAGACGACCTCTGTGGCGCAGCGGTTGAGCTTTGGTAGCTCACACCGGGGGTCGCGGGTTCGAATCCCGCCGACGGAACAAAAAGTTTTTCAATGTTCCTGGGTCATGAATGTATGTTAAATATAATAATAATAATAAAGCATTTATTTAACAACACATATGTGTATCATATAATAAAGATCTTAAATATGTGTACATTATAAAAGTATTAAATATATTTCCGTTGTCTGGTACCCGTAACACAAGTCCCTTGGGTACTTAGCACACGGCCAGATTGACGTGGTGTGAAGCGTCCATAGATATTATAAAGTATCCTTATCTAACATGAAATTTTTTAAACCGACTTCCAAAACCAAGGAGGTTCCACGTCGACTGGAATCTGTACATGTTTGTCCGCGTTTCAGGGTGTGGCAGTGCGGAGGCTCACTGGAGATAGTCCCGTGCTCACGTGTGGGCCACGTGTTCCGGAAACGTCACCCCTACACGTTCCCCGGCGGATCCGGCGCGGTGTTCGCCCGGAACACGCGCCGGGCCGCCGAGGTGTGGATGGACGATTACAAGGAGCTGTACTATAGGTCGCAGCCGCTCGCCAAACAGGTGGAGTATGGCGAGTGAGTAGTGCCTTTTTTATGAAATTAAGGGGGGGGGGGTAGGTTAATTGGTGGAAAATCGTCGCCCTTGGACACAACGTCAGAAGCATCGGAAGTGTGTTGCCGGTCTTTTTAGTGAAGGAATAGGCTAGAATAAGGATTGGGAATGAGGTGTAGCCTGTAGGGCTAGGTAGGGCCCTTGAGATACTAGCCCTAGCCTCTAGGTTTTTCTGCTCAGCATAAAGTATATTAAATTTGACTCAAAATGGAGTGTAGAGTACATATATTACATATCAAGTAAGAACTCGATACATACACAACATACATATTAATATATGTTGAGCCTACATAATATATCTTAACTTCAAATTAACAAATTTGAAGTTGCAGTGGTGGGATAATTTTGAGGGTCAAAGCCGCTGCCAAAATATACGACATATATATTATACTAGCTTTTGCCCGCGACTTCGTACGCGGACAGGACGATTTTGACGAAGTTTTCTGTCGGCATTCAAGGGGATG
>JAOTAV010004172.1:0-31410 GCA_026546445.1 Cyclargus thomasi | reverse complement strand
ATACATACATACATACATACATACATACATACATACATACATACATACATACATACATACATACATAACATACATACTCTCGAATAACAACCCTCCTTCTGGCGCAGTGAGGTAAAAGTTTGAATCTTCAGCGATATTACTTTCACGGTGAACTCTATAAAGGGATACAAACCATGATTATCACTTTTGTCACAAGGTTTGTCTATACAGGATAGATACAGATTCAAATATATATTTTAATGTAAGGGTAACAAAAAATACACAAATTACAACAAATATTACGTAGCTTTATTTCACAAAATATAATGTCGATTAAATTAAAACGGTGCTATTAAAATAAATAATTTCGTTTAAATGCACTGCGTTAAACATCGAATTGCTAATTATATTGACTAAATCTATATCACATGTAAAATATATTTTACAAGTTTTACGACCGCATCTACAGATATCAAATAATTACTTAACTTTAAGTACTTTTGTATTTAATTTTGGGTAACTACTATTTAAACTTAAGTAATAATCAAATTCTCTGTAAGCGCGGTCATTAGTCCTGATTTGACGACCGACGCTTGTTTGTGTAATACGAATATATTAAGAGACAACATAATATTAATTAATCGATGATTCGAACTTAAAAAAGCGTTGGTGAAATTAGGACCTAACTTGTGATTTTCGTTTACTAGCTAAGCGCACAATGGCTGATATATGAGTAAACAAATAGAAATTACTTTGATAGACATGTCTTTGAAATTCGCCGATTTAGGTACATGATTTGGACCAAATATCACTATAAACTAAACAATGAGTTTCAATAATATGACTTTTTGTCAAATAATACTTTTGAATTATGCAAAATATCTACAATCTTTTGGAATGAATAAACATAGAATACCATACACAGATAAATCCATTCACACAGATCTGGCATAAAATGAACACCGGGTATAATATTAATTAGTACAATACTATCGTATTATCTCTCTAGTTCTCTGTATTTGTATTATTATCTTTTTAAAGCAAGAGGATTGTATACCAAACGGTTTCTATACATAGGACGGTAAAGTTTTCCATCCTGTAAATCCTCATGTTGTAGAAATGCCTCAGAACTAGGCTTTTACTATATGTTTTTGCTTGTAGAGTTCCGTACCCAACGGGTAAAAATGGGACACTATTACTAAGACTATCTGTCTGTCCGCCTGTCCGTCTGTCTACTTGTATGTCTGTCTGTCCGTCTGCCTTATACAAGCCTAGTTCTTAGAAATTCCCACAACGTACTACAAAATCATTAGTCTTGGTTTAGAGGGTGGAAAACGCCTTTTTGGATGGAAACCGTTTTGTACAGTTTGGTACACGTTGCTCTTAAGAGACAGCCATTAACCTAAGTCCTTATGTTAACTTTAATCCAGATGCGTGCAAGTGCGCTTAAAGAATAAAATTCTCAGATTAAAGATAACATAATATCAAGAACTCGCTAAACTTCCATTACCACTCCAACGGATTATTACAATAATTAGTTTTATCACTGTTCCAAAAGAAAAGAATAATAGCCTATTGCTTAGCGTAACAGCGCGGTATGCGACCGACGAATATTTAAATATTTTTTTAAATATTCGTCGTTTAAATATTTTATGAACCAGGCCAGGGGTTCTCAAACTGTCCGCCGGTGCGCGGTAGAGGGGTGTGCCCTTGAGTCCATAATCTATCGATATCGAAATCCGAAATATTGTTATCATTACAGGTTTTTTTTTTATCAAAAAAGTATCTTCTTCAAATTTGGTAGGGCGCCATGGCAAAGACCCTGTCGATATTATGATGCGAAAGTCCCGGAAGGACGTAGAATATTTTTTATCCCTGAAAATGTGCGGTTACGGCGCGATAAACAAATTTTGGCGCAACGGAATTTTAAGAGTCATCTAGAACTAAACAAGTAAATGCGCCGTTAGCTGATAAAGCTTGGAAATCCCTGAAATAAGCTATTGGCTTCATTTCGATCCATGCTTATTATATAGTAGTATTTTTTCGGTCCTCTGCAGCGGGGCCCAAAAATACTTGTGGTACAAGTATTTTTAGGTGCTTTACTGCATCATCTTAACTTCAGCTTCAGAGCAAACAAAAATTGTAACATAATATCCGTAGCATATCAGGAACATAAATAATACTTAAGCTTTGGTGCAATTCCACGCAAACTCGTCAAATGTGGTTCAAGCTGTTATGGTATGTCGTTTAATTTCATAAGGTTTCTGAAAAAAAGAAACAAAAAAAAAATTAACAACTCGTTTCCGACTTTTAAGATAAGCAATTAAAATAGGTATGGAAAGGCTGAAATAAAAAAACAGCGGTAATTCGTATGTAACAAGTGTTCAACTTCTTAACTATCTATACGAGAGCGGAAACCTTTGTACCCCTTTTTACGAAAGACGCGTAGATGTAAAAGCATGAAAATTCTCTTAGTTTTAGTTGATATGGAGGAGGAGCGTGGAATACCAATATTTTTTAAAAATATGTTATCATGTTTCATATTTTTAACTAATAAAACGCAACTACAATATTTTGACATGACACGATAATCGTATACAAAATACTCTTTTGTTTATGATTTTTTTTATAAAGTTTAATGTCCTGGTAACGAGACCTTTATGCTAAATTTAAGTCTGTGATTGAATTGAGATATATTTTTATAGCTCCTCTACACGATGGATTTAAATAATTATGGTCGAATTTCTCTCTAGTTTATTTAAACACTAATGTTCATTGTAATTACAGAAAAAAGTAGGTACACTTATCATAAGTATGATAAGTGTACTACGAATAAGTATTCGCAAATTTTAACATAATAAAACAGCTTCTTGATAACAATGTTAATACTTATTTCTTTTTGGCAGCATTTTATAAGGAATCGTTGCTAATCTAACTTTGTTTTCTCGGGGCTTCGACAACATCAAAGAAGAGCTATTGCATATGTACTAATATTTTGAATGCGAAAATGTGTGCTATCTGCTACCACTTCACGATCAAACCGCTGAACCGATTTTGCTGAAATTTGGTATGGAGATACTTTGAGTATCGGCAAAGTACATAAGATACTTTTTATCCCAGCAAAATCTACGATTTTCGATGCAACGAAGTTGCGGACATCATCTAATTAGATTATAATTGTCCAAAGGATGGCTTCTTTGCTATCTGACAAAGCTACTGTAGTCTGCAATAAGACAGAGGTCATTTAACTGATAGACAGTATTCGCTATCTTCGGCTCGATAACAACGCTATCTAACTATTGTGACGTGATGACCGATGGGTCATTTTGTTTATATACGATTTTTATAAAAAGCAAAGATGTATATTCGAAATCACAGATAATTTTCGACTGATTATTTCTAGCATAATTTATACAATTTAACTGGCGAGTGAGTATTTGTAAATTATTTAATCAAAAGATTAAATTTAATTTAATTAAATCGCAATTCGGTGCCACTATCTTTTGCTGCAATAAAGGTACCTCGTATTAGAAACATCAAGCGAGAAATTTCTAAGCGTTTGCTATTCAAGCAATTGCTTATTAATTTTTTTTATTATAACATACACACGGCATTACGCATAGGGAAACTACACAACATAATTGGTCATTGATTACGTAAGTGAACACGCCTTACATACCTGCAGTAGTCAGGCGGCAAAGTAAGGGTCTTATACCACAGCAATACATTGAGAGCAATACTCCAAGTCCTTAGTGGTCCAAACAGGAACGACATCGTCCCGTATTCCAGCCAGAAGAAATACGCCAACAGCAGTTGTATCGTCAGTATCAAAATAAAAGGCAGGTTTTTTAGAAGACGTCTAAAACCCCTGCAGTGCTGACCAAATAATCGCATTTGTAGGCAATGCGAAAGTACAAATACGAGAGGTATTTGCACAAACATGAGTTGTACGCTGCCGTACATGTACGTGAAGGGCTCCGGTAGGAGAACACCTTTTATGAGTATACCCCAGGCGAATATAGTCCCTATGTAGCCGTCGAGCAGTTCCCCCGTAGCCCACGGCCCGAACGGCAAATAGATTGCGTACAGCACTATCGGGTAAAAAACTCTATCTATTTTACTCAGCAGCCAAACTCTTCTGAGTACGTTTCCCCAGGGCCTTCTACGTGACTTCGGAGGCCGTTTCTGCAGCCTCAAAACTACTAACGGCACTATGTTTAGCGTTAAAAGTGTTCCAAATATTGTCTGAAACTGAAAAAAAAAAAGAAAATTTAGTAAAAAAACTACATACTCTACACACGATGTCGGTAATTATTTCAATTGCTATACGCTTAGCTTTTATCATATTCGATTGGTAAGAAAAGAAAAACTTACCACAAGTCCAGCATTGACCATCAATAAAATTCTGGCTGAGATATCAAATGACAGCTGAGCACCATCCAATGTAAATGGATGTTCCATTGTCCTTATCCTCTGTAGGTCATCTTCAGCACTTACATACAGTTTATGTAAGCCATTTGCATAATTCTTTGGTGACCATGGGCATACATAGAGTGGCCTTTTTGCCACCTTACACACTATCCAATTTGACATATCAAAAGATATCTTCACACTCGTTATTTCAACATCACTAAAAACTAATATTCTTACATGATCAGACTTTGACATTAAATCTAAAGGTTCCCGGCCAGGCATCGAGTACCGCGCGTTTTTTGGATTTGTGACTAGAATTATTGGCCATGTGTTGTGTTTAACATCAATAAATGAAAATAGTCCATGGTCAATTGCAGCCACACGAAACAGCCTGTTGTCTTTCCAGTCACCTAACTCAAGTTCCAGGTATCCATTTTTATGTTTTGTATACATATTTGGCACCAGTCCAGCCATGGAATGTAAGTGACCACAGACATATATTTGGGAACTTTGGACACTTCCAATCAATTCTCGAACATCTAACCTTTCTTCAGTTTCAGTTTCGACTGAAAGTATACATGATGTTGGATAGTGGCCAAACCAAATGACATGATCTGCCTTGCTCTCAGCTTCATCCCTTAATTTTTGTATATTCTTTTGTTCCTGTGGATTCAAAATTCCAATAAAATTGAATGGTCTCCGTAGACCCGGGTCAGGACATGCATCAATTCCAACAAACCCCACCCTCACACCATTGATATCTATGTAGTGAGAATATGACTTGGGATGAGTAGAACCTTGTACTGAATAGTTTCTAAAATAATTTTCTTCTGAATTTATTGTCCTGATATTAAAGTTATCTAAAAAAAAAAATTACTGGCTAGTTACAAATTTAAGTTATCCATACAAAATTTCTATATTATTTTTATACATTAAACAGGAAGCAAGTCTGAAATGGAATAATATATATTTAATAATCTACATACCATGATTTCCTCTTATATCTAACCAAGTAGTATGTTGTGTAACCCCAGACTCATTTATAATGTTGTGGTAATAAATCCATTCTCTCTTCACTTGAGAACTACCCAGGTTGTCTTTAGCTTTGGCGTCTGTTAGGTCCCCTGTTGCCAGCACTACAGATGGTCTTATAGTTTTCACTGTGTTGTCGCAGAACTGTTGGAACTGAGAAATTCTTCCTGGATCTCTAAATATACTTAGATGTATATCAGAAATCTGTAAATATACAGATTATAAAAATCCAATCTAACATTTAAAGACAAAATATGTATCATAGCTTTATTGCCGGATGACATAAAATATGCCAACGTAAAATTAAAAAAATAAAGAAATGCATACTTGTAAAAACCAGATGAGGTTATTATTATTGTCAGATATTGTTCCATATTTTTCTTCTAAATGGTGTGTGAAATTGCGTCCTAAATGAATATTTTCAGCATTATTATGATTTACTGCTATTATATCAATAAGGCTCGCCATAAAAATGGACAATAGTAAACAAAAACATAAAATAGCTATTTTTGAAATCATAATGACTGTCACTTCACTAAACACTACTTTAATTATGGCTTTACACGACCACTTAATAATTTTGGGTAATTAAACATTGCCACTTAATTTAACAACTTTTCAGTATGTAAAATATGTTAATTATATAATTATAATTCAAAAATGTAAAACATGATAAATTAATTCTTTGTTTGGTTCTTAGTTTACATTGACACTTGACAAATTTGACAGAACATTGGCAGTTGACAGTGTTACCAACTCGCCGAAACTCACAAATCTGCTGTACGGGACTAAATAGTACTTAAATAGATAGGGAAATTATCAAAAACTACTAAGCTTGGAAATCATTTTCAAAAACACTATAATCTTCAAACTTTAACAAGTAATAGTATTTAAAAATGTTGTAAAGAACGCTTATAAAAATAGTTTTTAATGCAGCGTAAAAACATGATACACGACAAAAATAAAGATTGATAAATATATATGGGCGACCCGTATATACTAATATTAAATATATATTTTACCTGACTACGGCAAAGCAAAAAGGAGGGTTATGATTTTGACCTGTATGTATTTATGTATGTATGAATGTATGTATGTGTATATTTGTATGTATGTGAGTATGGGTATGTTTATCTGTTCCCACATAACTTTAAAACTACTTATTCTATTTGGACAAGAGAATTGTTCGCTGGTTATAGGCTACATCACACACGTCACGTTAAATTGACCAAAGCGATATCTAAGGGACCAAAAGTGCAGAACAAAAAAATATATATTTTCTGATGGTGTCGTGACAAATAGAACAACCACGGCTATCCTTTAAACATATCCGTATCACTATATTTACTTATTTCTTACTTTTTAGAACGAACTGGTTTTAGTTTTTAAACGTTATTTTTTATTTTTGTGTCGTACTATTAATAATGTTTGGTATAATGATAATGCTATTACTATACTATAAATTTAATTAAATTATACCAATTATTACAAAAACTGGCTACACTAATTTTGACGCAAAAGTTTGACAATTTTTTTTTTCTTAGATTTATAGAGAAAGAAATGTTGTTTGTCCAGCTTTAAATAAACTATTTTTATTACTTTACATCTATCTATACATATTATAATAAAAAAGTAAAATTGGCGTGTCTGTACAATTCATATTTTTACAAATTAATCAATGTGGGGGCTTAGGAACATGACACGATCTACACAGTTTATTTACTTTAATGATTATTATTTTTCATAATTTTTCCTAATATTTTTCATTTATACTTCATATAATACATTTAGTAGTCTGAGGTTCTAAATTATAAAACTGTTTTTTTACCTATAGGTAGTTAAAAAAAGATTTCCTGCTCCAAGCTCTAATTAAAAATCTACGACACAGCATGATCTCTTAGATACATTAGATAGAGGTTAGAGATAACAACACGGTCATATTAACTAGACATTTTACCTTGATAAAGAAATGTAAAAAAAACATAACAAAATGTCCAAAAGACAGCAACAGAAAACTAGGTAAAATAACATGCGTGTATCAGTAAAAATTGGCTATTTTTGGAATTTGTATACATATTTTGTTATGTTACATACACGTGTACATTTCTTTTTGAAGGTAAATTTCAAGTTACTGTGACCGTGTTCTAGAAACAGAAAACAGTATAATCTGGTACAGATGTTGGATGTTAGGGACCATCATCACGTAGGTTTAGCCTATGATGTTTTTTGGCTTTTTAGGATTTCTTACCCAAAGAGTAAACGGGACCCTATTACTAGGACTTCGATGTTTGTCCGTCTGTCTGTCTCCAGGCTGTATATCAAGAACAGTAATAGCTAGAGAGTTGAAATTTCACAGATCATTTATTTGTGTTGCCGCTATAACAACAAATACTAAAATCAAAATTAATTTAATAAATAAGATGGGCTCTCATACAACAAACGTGATTTTTGGGAAATTTTTTACTCGATATCAATAATGGCAAGTGGCAAGCTATTGAAATTTACATAAAATACTAAATTGTATTTAAATTTTAATAACCAATAATAAAATTAATAATTAAGGTGGGCTCTTAATTCTCATACAAAAAACACAATTTTTACCTATGTTTGCTCTAATATGGTACAGAACCCTTCGTGCGCGAGTAGAAATCCAACCTGGCCGATTTTTAAATTACTTTGCAGCTGCAAAATATATTATTTTTATTATTATTATTTACGTCAGGTATATCTCAGATCTGGGAGCTGGCACCACTTTATACCCTTAGGCGAGGGCTATCAAATTCAACGCAGGTAGCAGTCTACTGCACGCTGTAGTGGATTTTCGGTGGCTAACCGGTTCTTCGTATAGCTTTAAGCTTAGTATCCAACTAATTAAACTATAAGCTTTCCTAGAAAAAATGTATAAAGCACATTAAAAATTCAAACCTTCGCTTCGTACTGATAATGAAAATATTTACATAATTAAAATATAGTTTGGTGAATTTTTCTGTAATTGAGGTCGCCCTGTGGTCGAAATTTGACCATAAATATTTAAATCAGTCCATCAATCAGACTTCAATTTGGCATTAAGGTCTTGTTACCAAGCCATTAAATTTTATTTAAAAAACAAAGACATCAACCATAAACAATAAAATATTTCGTGTATGATTATGATGTCATGTCAAAATATTGTAGTGTGCGTGTTGTAGTGTGCGTAGCGTTTTATTTATTAAAAATATGTAAGATAAAAAATAATATTAGTATTTCAAGCTCCTCCTCCATATCAACTATAACTGGGAGAAATTTTATGCTTTTAAAACCGCCTGAATAAGGCATTAATATTGTATTATGTGATTGCTTAGATGTAAATAAATAAATAAACTACGCCTTTTTCCGCTCGCGTGACTTTTACAACGTGTCAGGCAAAGACAAGCAGACCTTGTATAGTTCATACTGAATAAACATTTTTTGTAGTTAGGGGGCTAGGCGTTGTGAACTCTTTCTCATCGTGTTTTATTTAGTTCGAAAAAATGTACTAAATTGAAGAGGATATACGTCTTCAATCAACCGACGAAGACCGTAGGCATATAAGTTTAAGTTTTCTACGTCATTATTAAATTCACCAAATACACGACAAACTCCTAAACTATTACATATTTATAGTTGAGTCTGTTCAGGCACAATTAAGCTTAGACAAGGTATTTGGGTTAGTCGTTGTACTTGGACAAGCCTACGCAAAGCTTACGGCACAAAATAAAATACCTAGGTGTGCTATATAACTGTCTGTCTAAACTCTATACCCGTTATTATATCACAATGTAGCGTGTAGTGTACTAGATGACGTGTAAATTTCCATTCATTTTTCCGGAATATAAAGTATCCTTTGTCATTGCCAGGGCCTTAAAGTAGGAGAGATCTCCCTACCAAATTCCAGTAAAATCGGTCAGTGGTTAAAAGACGTTAAAAAGTCACACATACAAAGTTTTATTAGTATGGATTGAAAGACCCTTACTATTCAAGGATTAACCTTAGATTATTTCAACGCTTGAATAGAGCGTCCGTAGCCTAGTACGTAGTAAGAGACCTTTGGTTCGCACTCGAGAGAGTGCAGGTTCAAACCCCGGTGGAGGCGTGTACCAATGAGACATTTTCCGATCCGGTCTCAAGTACATAATACGGATGCTCATTGGCGTGGGAGAGCCATGCTTCGGCACGAACGGGTCGGCCCCAAAGGAGTAATACTACGGCCTTAAAGAAAACTGGCGTGAAACGGCGTTGTGCTGTGTTTCGTTCAGTGAGTGAGATTAGCAGTGACCCAACTTCCCTTATCCCTCTATCCCTATTCCCATTACGAGTGTCCATATTCGACCGCAGTTGCTTTCCATCAGGTAACCCGTAAGCGCTCCATCGCTTGCCCCCTAAATATCATAAAAAACGCCCTCTCAACCATCGGTTGGTTACTAAACCGACTTCCAAAAAAGAGGAGGTTCTACGTTCGACTGTATATATTATAAAGAGGTAAGCCGTAAGCGTTTGTGTGTTTGTATGTTTGAGGCAGATAATCTCCAATACTTTTGGAACCGACTTCAATAATAATTTTACCATAAACATCTACATTATCCGATATATTAGGCTCTTAGGGTGTGGAATGCTGATGGCGGTGTGAAAGTCAAAAGCGGAAACTTTTTGGACTAGTTAGGAGATTAACATACTGAAAGTCCCCCACCCTACAAGGTGAGCTCGAGAGGGGATTACATATAAATTCCCGAATTTTAGTTTTCCGCGTAGTTTTCGAAAACGGCGCATTGTTCAAAATGTAGTTGACTAGACAATAACACATTAATAAATCTTCTACTGCTTTGTACTTTACACATTTGGTCTATCTCTGGTCGTTACCTCGTTATCTAGCTATGAGCTTCAAAAAGTGATCAATATCCAAAAAGTGTTTCTTTTAGGGTAACGTACCCAAAGGGTACAAACAAAATTCCATTTCTAGGACTTCGATGTCTGTCCGAATGTCTGTCTATTTGTCAATCCTTCTGTTCGTCTGTCTGTGTACTTGTCAATCCTTCTGTTCGTCTGTCTGTGTACTTGTCAATCCTTCTGTTCGTCTGTCCGTCCGTCCGGTAATCTGTCCATCTATTTGTTTGTCCTGACAAACCATTCTTCTTCTAGCCTGTATGGAAACAGAGCAGCTAGTTATGAAACTTTCTTTAAAAAAATTACGTCTCTGTTTTAACAAATAAACGAGTGCGATGTTATATCTTAAGGGTTGTTAAAATATTGATGTTATTGTTTACACGTATCTAGGTTTGCTTTCATCTATTTACTAAGTGTTAAAGATGGAGACAGTAAATGTAGAAACTTGAGCGTATTGTATGTTAGAGTTTGGATAGAGTGAAGACTATAGATTATTCAAAGAACGTAATTAATGACGTGAAGCTTAAACAATACATTTTAACCTACAACTATTTTAAAATAAATAGTATAATGTGCAGACAACATATTTTGATTATTAATAGGCAGGTACTACGTACACTTCTTGTTTCTACTTATGCTTTTCAGATAGGGCACATAATATTATAGTTTATGTGTTATCTTAATTATACCTAACACCTAAGTAACTGCAAACAATCACGTCTATTGTCTCTATATATCTATATAATATTTCTTAAAGAATATTAAATTTCTATTAATATATTCAACATCTAGAATTACAGCTTTGTCTCTATAAAATACCTTTTTAGATCGGTAGGATAGACTTTATAACTCAATGTTTAGAAACGCAGTTAAAAAATGTAAAGTACATTTTCAGAAGTTTTTATTTTGCAATAAAAGTTACTATTTTGCTCCTGAAAAAATACAGGTTTTATATTTAATATTAATTCGTTTTATTCTACGGCTTCAATAGCTGTTCAGGTGCAAAGTAACCGAAGACCGGCGTAAGCGATCCGCATCCAACATGGGCTCAAATCTCAATCAGTCGGAGTTCCAGGCTGGGCCGCAACGGGTCCGACGGGTACGCTATCTCGCGGTGCGGCGCGGCGCGGGGCGAACATTCCACTTGGAGCCGAAGCCGCGGTGTGCCCCGCGCGTGCCTGCATGCCTTCGCCGACCCACGCGCCCTCTCCGCAGTCGCCGCGCCGCGCTCAGTCGCCTCCAAACGCTCGTGGAGATTATGCGCCTCGCCGCCGCTCCCTCGAAAAATCGCGCGCTCGGTGACGTTCAGTGCTAATGGATGCGGTTTACCACGGATTATCACTGTGATCGACCCTCTAGGATTTGTTTACTTATGGTGAGTGTTACGCCGTGGACGGCGGCGAATGCGCGCGCTTTCACGATGCGGCCACTTTCATTTTATACACATAGCTTGAATTCCGCGCCAGCGCCGACATCGCGCCGCGGCCGCTGACCCTGTGCCCGCGCCTTTCCTCATCCAACCACACCACTGTGCTGGGCCGATTCGAACACCACGAGTACTGCCATAATATTAGCCGCGAGGGAGAACCACATCCTAACGACGGGCACCCGTGATCACGGCTGTGTTTTTTAGGTTCTCTGTGACGTGCTCCAATCTCTACAATTTAAACAGGTCGAGATAGTTAACAGACTTGACACATAAATCTATTCTTCTATAGACGTGAAACCTACTTCTCTATGAAGATTTTTTGCGCAAAAAAGACTAATTATTATATATTTTGCTTTAGGTATGAAAAATGTCGTTTTGTCGTAATAATACATTTCGGTGACACACCGCTCACAATATTGTTTAACTATCAATAGAAAACGTCATTCCGCAACTGTACGTTGCTTTGGTAGAGTAGTAATATAACCTACCTACGTATGCGGTTCATGTTTGTTGTGAGTACAGGGGACCGAAAAAGGTCATAATAGCAATATCGCAAAGGATTTCGTTTAATTTTACCACTCTACAATTCGTTTTGTACATTTTAGTTATATCAAAATCATTTTAAATTGATTTTAAAATCATTGTTTTGCAAAATTAGTAGTTATTTACTAGATAAATGACAAAATTATTTACTGTTAGCAATATTGCGAAGTGATCTTTTTAGGGCGGCTGTTCTCAGGTATTCTGTTACACTTCAATTGTTTTACCTAGATCGAATCATGTTAATAAAGTAATAAACGAGCATGTAACTAAATATTTCTTGTAAACCATGTACAAAAAATTAACACCTCAGTTAAAACCCGACAAATTATTATCACCGTCTAAATGTTATGCGCATAATTTAATAATTATTATTATGAATATAATCGTACACCTCAAAAAAACAATTATTCTCAACAATGTTTTTATATCCATGACCTTATATTGCGTAACGACAATGGAATTTGTATAAAACCATTATCTCCTTCCGCGTTCGTCTGTAGAAAATAATACAATCACTACGTGTGTAGAATGTCCGGTCCTTTAAATAAAACCTCAGAAAAGCGTAATCACCTCAGTGATTGATAAAACAAATGATTCATTAGCTCATAAACAGGCTACGACCGCATTCCTCTGATAGCATACAGTAAATAAAAGTAACGAATGTTAAAGACACGTAACACTTAACACACCTAGTTAAAGGGTTTTCAGGTTTTACTTTTGTTTCATTCATAAAAAATATCTAGATATGCTTTAACGTTAAACGTTACGAGGACAGAAATAAGAAATGTTTTTAATTCTGCGTAAACAAAAGACTTTTATTTTTTTTAACGAACCCATCACTTACACAGCTCCCACCACTATACTTTCTGTGTAATCAGGATCGATAGAGAAACCACGAAAACCTTTGACGTGATCTCAGGAAGCCCGAGGGATATGGTAAAGCTGTCTTGGGACCCGCAACAAAATTGATCAGAGACAGGTGGAGTAGGAATATCAGTTTTTTCTCCCAATAAAAAATGGGGAACAACACAAATACAGGTTACAATAACCATGGAAGTAAAAGAGAAGCACATTTATGCAATTCATAAAATTTAATGTATTCCAAAATTTCCAAATCTGTCTTCAGATTTCAGTGGCAACCGACGAAATTTTAAATACCCCTGAAGATATTTATGACGCTTAATACATAAAAAAATTACAGGCTTACTAATTACTATGAAACCAAATTGTGAGACAAAATTGTTGTCAATTTAGATTATTAAAGTTTTATTGACAAAGGTGGTTGAATGTAAATCTAGAATAAATAAATATAATACAAATAGTAACAATGTATCTTGCTGATTAAGAATAACATAATTTTAAACGTAAGTTTTTTATTTGTTTACGTAAAAGAAGATGCGCAAAAAATAAACTGGTAACTATTATACAAAAGCTATCAAGGACATGCTAATTTATACCCTGTAAGTAATAATAATTAATCCTTAGTTATAAACATGTTTATTGTCTAATATTTATCTCATGTCGCTAAAAAAAATTCGGCTTCCTATTCCTCCTTTGTTCTTTTGAATACCTAATTTCGTTGAGGCTACTCGCCTGTCAGAGCCGATTCTGTACGACTCCTAAGGAAAACACCCAAGAAGGTCAGTTAATTTGAAGTCGTTGAATAAGCAGAAACAAAAAGTCTATTTTAAAAGTTCTATTATGAAAACTTGGTATCCTTGTGTGTATAAATATTTATAAATAAAAAATTAAAACTCTAATTTCCAAATATTAACTAATACAGTTGTGGGCAGAAATTACTACTCTGGGTGCCGGACCATCGGATCTTGGATAAAGGTCTCAACTGTCAAATGTTTTGATTATGCGTTGGTTCTGAGCTGGCTTTGGGAAACAGCAAAACCGGCGTGGGAACTAGGAGAAAGTATTAAAGTTGTTATTAAGCCCTCAACCAAATTTTTAAGAATGACGATGAGTTGGGAGTCGAAGTTTCTTTCCCAAACTAATCTGATCAGGGTAGTTTTAAAGCCGGTGTTAGGTCACTATGGGCCTAGGGACAATATACTTGAAATAGCTGGTCTATTAAAAAATCAATTGTTTTATTTTTAACTAGTTGGTGCCCACAACTTGGTTGCGCGAAAATCTATGTCACGTGGGAACCGCAGATTTTCCCGGAACAAAAAGTATCCTATATATTGCCAAAAGTTAATTATACAAAATTTTACTAAAGAAAAAAGAATTCAAATCTGTCCAATAGTTCCGTAATACAACATTTTTTCTGTCGATTTGTGTTCTATTACTGTTCCTTAGCTCCCCAACATAGATTATTTTGTAAAAATACTTAATGTACAGACACGCCAATTTTGCTGTTTTATTATATGTATAAAAAAGTAAATGCGTTAGGTTAGGCTAAGTTAGAAATAGTTAACATGAATTGCGGTCTTAGGATTTTAGAGGAGCAATTGCTTCAGGACTTAAAGTAATATTAGGACAAAAATGAAATTCATCTATATTGAAACATATGAAAATAAGGTTAACATTCTAATACAAAGAACAGGCGATATTTAACAACAAAACACGCGGGCCGCATTTGATTGACCTACGAAAGCTTTCTAATTGACCCAATCTTTTTGAAGCCTCAAAGGCACTTCCGTTTGCTAACATTGCGTTCGCATTATGATAACATTTAAAAAATATTAAAATATGGAGTTTAGGGCTACTAAGCAATAATTTAGACTCCATAAATTGATCATGAAATGAGAGAATAACAGAATTTGAACTATAAAATATGTTGGATTGTTAGGTTTAAAATCAAAAGTACATTAAAAAACAAAATATAAATTTTGAAAAACCCACGAAGTACCGCTTAAATTACTTGAAAATAATCGAAAAACCTTTTACTTAAATAGCATTCATTAATTGTTTTGTAGTTTAATCCCCTTATTCATAAAATTGTATAAACAGTGTTGCACTAATCAAGATTCGCAGTTTGTTTCTGGAATATTGAAAACGTCACAAGACAGAAAGGGACAGCAAATCTTGATTAGTTAAACAATGTTTAAATATTTTAATGAATATATTTATTTTAAAATTTTAATATGAATGGCAGATTGGGAGATTTGCTGATTGATGAACTTATATCTTTTTGACTTAATCTCTCGTAGTAAATGCTATGTAAGTTGAGGCTTTTTCAATTATTTTATCCTTTTTCAAGTCATTTAAGCGGTAACTACGTCGTAGGTTTTTCAAAATTTTTACTTTTTTTTATTTAAAAACTTTTTAAATAGCACAGGTTCACACTATACACCAAATCCATACTTAAAACCGCATTAAAATTGGATGTCTTTGGAAAGTAGATTGTAACGTTTGTCACGCAAAAATACTTATTTGTAGCGCCCTCTGGTGAATTGTTACTATAACAACCAACTAAGAACATACACATTACTTTGTATTTTTTATAAAGTGAGTAAAATAATCGCTTTTATAACAATAGGACAATTTTCAAAAAGATTACTTGATTACCAGAGCTTTTTCTCTACAGTTTTTGTAAATCAAATTAAAGCAAACAATTTATTCACGAATTTATTCACGAATGTTATACCTGCATATGGTTAACATCAACCATGTTAACAATAGGCATATTGTGTGCACATAGAGTTCTCATTTTCTGAATAAAACGGGGAACTCTACCAATGCAACTATGAATATTTTATACAAGTAATGAAAAAGCCAAAAAACTTAAGTCTACTATTGAATATCTGACTTTGAGTACATCGTCGCCTCTACTACCGACAGCTCTACCATTGCTCTAGAGCTGGCTATTGAATGTTGATTCAAAATATTGAGGTATTTTTAAACTGATTTTCATAAAATCGGATAAAACTCGGCTTCTGGAAGTTAATTTTGCGGGCACTTGTTATTATAAAGGTAGTATCTAATAACTATCAAAACAAGTTTGAACTCGTTATGGGTTTTCCAACTAGTTTCTCTACGGAATGTGGACTGATGTAAGGCGTTAAGGAATGCAGAGGACCCTCGAGGGAAATGTAATGACCGTACTTAATATTATATTGTTGTTTATAATAACCATAAAAAACTACGGTTGTAAACTATTTAGTATTTTGATAATGTAGAGAACTATCTGGGATTGTAAATTAATCTTATTTTACTATTAGGTACCATATACGTGAGCTAAGTTAATTATATTATTAATAGTAAATTTAAAAGCTTGAGTTTTACAATAATGACTTATAGAATCCCGTTACATTAACATTCTGTTGTGATCGATTTCTATACGATTACGAGTAATCCAATTTTACCTACCTTGTAAGTTGTAGTCTAATTATTGGGTAGTTTTATCTGGAATGTCTTAAAGAAGTTTTGGTTTGTGATTAGATTAGACGATATAGATTCAGACGCCCTCTTTTTCAATTATTATTTAGTAAACTCAAATACTTACCGCTTGCGCCGCCATACTGTAAAAAATTGCACCTAAAATTCAAAAACAGTTTCTTTGACAATAACTTCGTTCCTACTCATTTCGAGAAAAAATACTCAAGCAATAAATTGAATTACAGATTTACGGTATATGTGTACTAACCTTCTTTTACACCACTATCAGGTAAAGTATCACGGGTTTTTGTGGTATTCCCAGAGGATCCCCAAACTTACAAGTTGCAATAAAGTATACTGCAAAATTTAGCACGCCTTCCATCCTTTTAAATTTATCGGCGCGAGCGGCATAAATACGAAATAGCAAAGTATATGTTCGAAAGGAGCACGTCATAATCGATAAAAATTTAAAGAATTTAAAACCCCTCGTCAACATTAAAAGGATAACCCCCTTTTGGGCAGCAATTCATCGGAGTATTAATATCCTCGACAGTGTTGTTGTAAAGTTATGAAGTGAAAATGAAATCAGGCTCTACATTTTTACCCTCAACAGACAAAAGTAAAAAAGTTTCATAGCTACAGCACGTTACCAGGTATAATGGCATCATTGCTCTTCTAAATATTTGATAAGTCACAATACGATAATACACTGTGTCACGCTTTGATGACTCTAGCATTGAAACCTTTGATTACAACAATAGCGACAACAATCCCAACGAATTTGACATTGTAACTGACATCAATTATGTTGTATCCTAGCTTATCCTCATACCGTTGTAGTAAATTCTTGTATTGATGCATATACCAAATGTACAGGCATTAAATATCAATTTATAATATCAAATAACTAACAGACTCTTAATAATTCTAAAAGCCCTAGTCAGTCAAAAATTGCCTACCAACGCACTCACATTTAAGAATAGAATGACTATTTGGGAATTTGGAGACTCTACTATTCTGTTTAAGGAGCAATGGATGAAATGAGAACGCCTGATATAAGAATGGATAATACTAGAGATGCGTTTGAATAATATTTGTCTGGAGCCAGTCGTTCATTCCTATCATTACTGTTACCAGATCCAACGACTGATATTTAAAACCTAACGAATAAAAGATCCAGAATACTATTTTCATGCAGTAGGAGTTTTCTGAATTGCGCAAATCCTATCAACCGTCAAAATTCGAATTGGGTAACAAAATCAAGAGCTCATTACCTCCTAAAATAAAGACTCCGCTGTTTGGGTTCCATAGTGCTAGTTAATTCTTGGCATTTACGCTAGCAAGCGCACATAGGCCTATCACACTAAGTGCTCAGTGGAGTGGTCAAGCGTTTATAAAATTCCTTACATTATCGTCATAACAATACGAGTGTCAAAAGTCGCCGAGGCACGGACGAGAGGTATGCGAGGACGCAAGATGCGGCTTGGGGGAGGGGCGCTCGGCATCTGAAGGTCGTCCGCATTCCTTGCGTCGCCGCTGCTACCGCGCTTACGTAGCGCCCCGCGCCCCTCGCGACCGGTCCGCCCCCGCCCCGCCCGCGTGCCAGACCGCCGCCAGGGCTGCCATCAACTGTTAAATGTGTGATTCTTCTAGTTATTACCGCCAAGGTGTTTTAAACTTAACGAACTGAATTTCGGCAATATTGGCCAACCTGGTTACTTTCAAAATATATATCTTGGACTTCAGTTTAATTTTGTTAATTTCATTTTATTCCAAAGTTTAAATTGATTTAGTTTGTTGGTACCTATTATTCTTACTATCACCAGCAGTATTTCCGGACTGCTATGACCTACAAACCTTCAAGAAGAGAGCAAATTCCCTCTTAAAAGGCCGGCAACGCACATGCAACCCTGATGTTGCGAGTGTCTATGGGCGGCGATAGTTGGTTTCCATCAGGTAACCCGTTTACTCGTTTGCCCCCTTATTTTTATAAAATAAATGTATATGCATCCAACATTTGACTGCCTAACAATTGTTAGGACTGTTAGGCGAAACGTTCTGAGGACTGGGACCGTCATTGTAACAAGTTTGACTTTTAGTTACACTCGACCAGTGACAGCCCTACATCAAACTATCGCGCATTTACTAAAACAAAAAAGACATGTTCTTGAAGCTATCAAGAGCTGAAGAGCCGCGGAGGTACCGGATGCGATGAAATTTATTCGCGTCTAGTTTTTTTGAGGCCATTTTGTGGTGCTACATTCCCAGAAACATTTTAAACTAAGATTTGAAAGGTACAAAAACAGTATTTGCTACAAATTACCGGTTTGTAAGAGTCAATAACTCACAGAAATATTTAGCCCGAATGGATAAACTTTGGCCGTTCATAACTTAATACCAGTCAAAAGCGAATTATAATTATTTAAGTAGGTTAAGTCAAACCTATTTGCTTAGTACCTATCTACTCTGCTAAACATACACTTAACAATATATAAGTTGAAGAAGAGTTTAGAATTAATGATTTTTACGAAACTTTTGAAACAAAAAATAGTTAACTTTAAAATCGAAATTGATAGGCTACTAATTTAAATTTAATGGAAATGTAGAGTTCGGATGTTCTTTTAGACATTTTAGAATTATGGATTCATTGTATTAAGTGTTCTAAACTCATTAATATTTTCTTGTTATTCTTGTTATTATAAGGATGACGACAAAAAATTAACAACGCGAATGGTGCACCACACAGAAATCAAATTCGGCAGCCCTATTCTGAATCTCGACCGTTATCTTGCAGCTTCCGATACGTACAACGATAGGTACGAACGATACGAACAATAATAAAATTACTCCAAAGACAATCAACTTACTAAAAGTCGTTTATCTAATGCCTATCTATTCCGAGTATCTTCTAGCAAAAATAAAAAAAATATATACAAAAACGAAAGAAGTCTTAAATTATTCTAAAGCAATCTGCATAAATGATTTGGCATATTATCTTTCCGTCATTCCGGCAATTTATAAAAAGAAAAAAGCCAACGGCATGTGGGTTTTAAAAGCAGCAGGTATCAAACACAAATGGTACAAAAAACAACAGAGGAATGCACAGATGGCTCCACGGACCCCGGACATTGTAAAGACCGCTCGTAAATACGCACACACACATACACACCAACACGCAGATTTTGGCAAGCACAAAAATATTACTCGATCCCAAGCCCAAGTACCTAACAGCGAAAACGCATTTGTTTTATAAATATCAAAGTAGTCCATATTCTTATCGTTGTTATTGACTGCAGGCTAAACATTAGCCGCGATTTTATTTTCGAGTCCTTCATATCAACTTTAATTTGGTCTGAAATTCTGTTGTAGTCTACATTTCTGTATAAGTCGAGAAGTATATATGTTATATATAATCCACGACTATCAGCCCAAATAAGTAGAAAATAATTGTTTCTTAATTGAAAATGTAAGTTTAAAATTTCATACCGTCAGAACGGAAATTAAAATAGAGTAGAACAAGTACATAAAACTAAGTATTATTTTTATACCTAAGTTTGTATCTTGATGAATGTAGAGGTAATTGCTAATGTTTTAGCTCTCACATCTAATATGAATGCTGGATGAGATAGAGAACCGAAGACATTATACTTTTGGAGCTGACATAATGTTTTCCAAATGCCGTAGAAAAAATATTATGAAACCACTTCAAAATATTTAAAACAAGAATGATAATTTTATTCTTGACGCGGTAAAAGTACATTGGGAGCAATTTTTAATGAATCCTGTAAAACGTGTTTTGATGGCTTTATAATTCATGACATCACCCTCGCATTCCGATGTAATGATCGAATTGATTTTTAATTGCTTTGCTTAGGAACTATCTTGCATAACGATGTTGGTAGGTAGAGATTTCGGGATGTTAGGTATTTTTTAATATCAGATGAATTTCTAAGTATAGAAATAATAAGTTTTGCTAGAAAGAAATATGAAAATATTTAATCAGTTTTCAATGTTTGTTTCCGAAAAAGATTTTTTATTATTTTTGAAGCTGTTCTTTCTTTTCAAGGTCCATATTATTATTATTGTATTTCTACTAACAGCCTATCTTTACACATGAATATAATCATACACATGACTTTTATATAAAAGAAGCACATATAGGTACATATTATCAAGTATTTCTGGTAGAAAAGCATTTAAACGCTGTAACTTAACTTCCACCCATTCAGAAAGTCATCTGGATGAAACCTAACCTTCAATTTTGTCTTGTTTCAGAGCTTGTAATAGTAGTATCGAGATGCGACATGCGCGCTCTGTGTTCGGTTCGCGGGCCGCTGGGCGGGGCAACGCGCGCGCTGGGGGCCGGCGCACGCCTGCTCTCCCTGCGCCTCCCCGGGCAGCAGCCGGTACACTTCGTGGTGGAAGCCAAAGCCAGGGTCAAAGAGCTGAAGGCGCAGGCGTACGCGCACATGCAGCTGCAGACCACGACAGACACAGAGCTCTTCGGCATAGCTATAATGCAAAGTGAGTGTACTTTCATTGACTTCGGTGACAAATCTTGTACAGACAATTCTCTACATTTCATTTATTTTAAAGGAGGATAAAGTCTATCGCAGACACACCTAGACAATACCTGTGTTATAATAACAATACTCTTAGAACCACTACACTTATAGGCCACGTACCTAGGTATGAATTGTGTAACTAAGTATTGGCAATCTTTGAGTATTGTTTCGCGATCTAACAACATATATTTGTAGTCGAAGCTATTAATTATGTATGTGTAAATGACGTCAAGCGACATTCCAACACGTTAAAACAATCAACATGGTCGCGTTACGTACTATGTTTGAATGTTATATGATTTTTTATTAGACACAGAATGCAATTTTATAGCCAAATAGCACGCAAGTCTAGTTCCTACCTGCTTACTTCTATATACTAATTTCAAATATTATGGTGTCCAACCTGGTGGACTAGAGATCTAAATTAAATAATATAACTTATCATTGTTGTTAATTAGCTAACGTGTTAATGAGTCCTCATTAACGCTGTTAAACAACAGTAAATTGATTTTAAAATAACATTTTATTTTGAAAGAAATCTTAATATTGATTTTACTCTTTTCAGATGGAGAGTATCTATTTCTTGACTTGGAAAGCAAACTATCTAAGTATGCGCCAAAGAGCTGGAGATCATCACACACGCATGTAAGTACCAAAAAAATTTTTGCTCGCAATTTTCGCTCGCTTTTCGTATACATGTTTCCAAAAATAATCAAGTTCCGTGTGTTTTATAAAACAATATCCTCTGAATTATCTCATTTTATTTCCTTTTTGTTCCAGGGCCTAGATGCTAATGGAAAACCACTGCTCGAGTTGCACCTTATTCTACAATTTCACGTTGAGAGTCCTCTACTTCTGCATGACGAAATAAGTCGACATTTGTACTTTCTTCAACTATTGCAAAATGTACGCTCTCGAGACGCGTTGCCTGCTGAAATTCTATTGCTTCTAATTGGATTAGCTCTACAAGCACAGTTTGGCGATGAAGAGACTTATGAAGGTCAAGATTATTTTAAAGTAGAGGAGTTTGCCCCACCTTCACTAAAAGGTGACTGGGTAGCATCTGCGATTAGGGCTTGTCATCGTGAACATAGAGGACTTTCAAAGTGTGATGCTGAAATAAGGTTTATTCGTGAAATATGCCTTTTGCCTGATACTATAAATTCTCACAGATACAGGCTAAAACAATCAAAAACGGAACCAGAGCCCGGTACTGTGTGGCTCCTAGTTACAGCTAAAGGTATTAAAATTTTGCCGGACAACGGATGCATGTCTAACTTTATTTGGAGTTCTATAGGAAAATTAAGTTTTGACAGGAAGAAATTTGAAATACGCACAGAAGAGGGCAAAATAACTCTATATTCATCCAGTGAGGAAAAATGTAAATATCTTTTTGCATTATGTAAAGAAACGCATCAATTTTCCATGAAAATATCTCCCAGGCTAAACGATATTTTAAAGAAAGAAGAAGATGAACGCAAGAACTGCTTTTCATATTCGAAATCATTTAGTTCAAATTATTCTCAAAACAAAAATGAACAGAGAATATCACTTATATCTTCCACTAGTTCTAACACAACTTCAGGTATAGTCAGTGACAGAGTGCAATCAGAAGATGAACTAGAAATCATGATTGATTCACCGCCAGCTCCGTCTACGGAAAGCTTGGCATTTGCTCATTTGTTAGATTGTTCTAACACATATTTTATTCGCCCTCAAGATTCTCAGCCCATAAGTAAAACGACGTCTCTTCAGCGACCAAAAACAAAAGTAAAAAATAAAAAAAATAAAGATGATTCTGAAACCTCCATAAAAGAATGTTCACTTGATTTAGGGCACTGCTCTACTAGTACGTGCGATGAAACAATATCTTTACCAGACCAAATCGTCAGTGAAACGTTAACCGACAGCCCAACCTCTAGTAAAATGAAATGCACTGGATCACAATGCTCTTCATCGTGTAGTACAGTTATAATGACACGCGCAGCGTTGAGCACTTTAAGTCGAGCTTCCAATGGGAGCAGTTTAGAATTAGGCTACAGCCATACTGCTCAAAATTCGATGAAAAGTGACAATAGCACAGTTGGTATAGATATTGAGTTTTCACAAGACACTTCTTCAGCGCTATACGATGGCCTCAATCCACCAATTACCGTTGCTGCATCTAGCGAAACAAGCGGTGTTTACACCATGGGCAGTTCAGAGCTTACGTGTCGATCGAAAATGTACTCACCTTCAGATGAAAGTAGGTCAGACTACAGAGAATCACACTTTTCAAGATATAAATCTAACAAGGAAAATGATTTTGCCGATTTTGATAGCGTCTCTTCGATACTTAATAATAAATCGAACCGGGAAAATCTCAAGAGTAAAGAACGTAGAGCTCAGTCGTCCTCATCAAACATGGACTGTGTAGACGGTGCATCACAATTTAGTACCCAAGCGCAAAGTGATAAAAAAAATTTATTCCGAGAGAGGACCAGTTCAAACGTTAGTGTATTATCTTTCCATGGTGACGGTAGTGATCCTACAGACAACAAACACAATTTGCTTAGCGCAAGTGAACTAAGTGATTTAATCGTTGGCCGCGGGATATATCCTAAGAACCAATCTGTGAGTGACACATTTGATTCCGTTTCAGACTACGTTAGGCTGCCATTGCCATATGCCGGAGACAGTTATATAAAAGGATATGAAGATACGGCTCCCTCCGATGACAACTATCCGAACAATAGTTTTTTCTTTGACCGCCCACCGACTCCTCCAGCTAGAATCGATAGTCGAAAGAGTCTCAATTTGTCTCTTCCCAACATCTTGGACTTAGACGGTGATTCTATGATGCCAAAAGTTCCCAAAAAGCCTCCTCCGCCGTACGAATATAATCACAAAACTATATCATCTCAACCCACCACTCCCAACAAGCCTCCGCCTGCTTATCCGGGGACAACAGCAACGCCGTCGCCTCTCAAACCGGTAAACGATAAAGAGGAGGTAGCTGCGAGAGTAGTTACGTCTAAACCAATGATAACAATTCTTAAAGCGGAAGCAGGAGAGGTCAACGTTTCCGGCGAAAGAACGTTCGCAAGCCCAATGGTCGTAGAGCATCGGTTTCAAAAATCGAAACGCCATCAAACGTCTAGCCGGAGAGCGGAACGCTCGAAATTGTCCCAAGGAATTAATAGCACTTTTTCTGTGGCTAGAGAAATGCCTCCTAGTGTAGATTCAAGCTTGCTCGTAGCAATGATGAAGTTACCGCCCCCACCTCCGCCGCCGAGACGGTCTAGACTTCCGCCACCGCCCCCCGTGACTCGCTTACCGCCTCCACCGCCGCCGCATAACTCCGTTTTCCATCAGCAGCTATACAGCGACGTAGACTACGTCTACTACCCTCTTCAAGATCCATCCATATCACAACAGAATTACTTAGATCACAAATTAACAGAGTCGCGCCTCTCGAACTTACATAAAAGCAGCCTACAGTATAGAAGTACACCTTTCCTGTCGACCACTCTGTCGGCTTCCTCGACGTACGGCTCTATACAGAATCTCTCAGACTCCTACATACAGATACCGGGTACTCGAACGAGCTGGTACTCGCTAGCCAGTAAAACGTCCATGAGCAGTCATTCAATTAATTTGGAGAGATCTCCGTCCCGCATTCAGGAAATACCCATGTTCTCTAGGACCAAATCTAATGACAATTTTTTTAAAATGATGAACCCACCGCCAACAAAAACGCGGCGAATGCCACCCCCTCCGCCGCCTCCGTACGAGCATAAGAAGAAGCTACCCTCACACTTGAAAGAACTTAACATTCCTCACGGCAGTATGTTTCATAGCGAAATAAATCGTAGCAAAGTAAACGAACCTAACGTCGACTTAGATATAAAAAGTTTAAGAGAAAAAAGCAAAAATTTAGATTTACCGCTAATAGCCGCGCTGTGCAACGATCGGTCCCTGTTAAAACAAACGAAAGCGTTTGGTGCCCCCAAGGCGGCCAAGCACACGATCGGCGATTGCGAACGCGACAAAAAATCTATTAAGCCTAATCAAAACTCCACCGATACCTTAGATTTAAAAAACAAACAACATTTAATCAATAAGAAACCAATATTAGGAACTGGAACTCAAAAGAAAGTGTTGCTGCAGCGAAATCCTACTGACAAACTTCCTGCGATACCTAATTCTGAACCTCACACCCCTCGAGCTATGTCAAATACTTATGTCATGCATCCAAATGTAGCCAAAGCAAAGAAAAGTCAACACAGCTCCTAAATCCCACATTACCCCTTTCCTCAGCGAGTCTAGACGAGTTTTAGCTAAATGTTGTTTTGTTATAGAACGTTTAGCAACATTAGAATTGTTTTACTAACTGCTTCCTAACGCTGAGTATGCTCTAGCTACCTTTAAGGGTACGCTCCTTTTAGAACTCTCAAATTTTTTTATCAATCTCTTGTCGTAATGAGGACTTAAGACCCAAAATATAAAGGTCTATTGTGCATTCTCAAAATTGGCGGTATAATTCATCAACCCTCAGTCAGAAAATTTTTCATTTCCATACAAAACGCGATTGTTAACAAAGCGTTGTGTTGTCACTTTGTTGTTGGAAATCGCGATTTGTATAGAAAATTGACACGAGGGTTAATGAACCATACCGTCAATCTTGACCAAATGCATGATAAAAAATTAATAGCTGTCTTATGGCCGCTAAAGATAGTAGTTACCGTTAGGTCCGGCTTACATTTAATTAAGTACAGTTGCAAGTTAACAAAACGGTCAGCTGAAAATTAAGTAGTAAGTATTAAGTGACGTTCAAACGTAGACGAGTTAAGTAATTATAAGTTGCTGGTTCGATGATAAGATAGATCGCTCAATTACTGCCTACAAACTAATTAAAGTTAATATTTTACTTAACTAAAAATTTTTATACAATAAGATTGTATAAAAATTTTTGATAAATTAAATATGATAATATGAACTGTACTAAACTCGAACGTCTACAGTCTACACGCTGGTGAGTTAACTTAGCGGGGTGCGGGAGACGCGAGAGGGTAGCACTTCGCACTTACCTCGCCAAAAAATAGGATCGCGTTCTATTTAAGGCAACTTAATTAACAACTTACAACTTAACTCGATTTTAACGTTCAAACGTCAAAAATAACTAAACTCGCCGATCGCGCAACTTAACTCGCAACTTATCTAAATGAAGTGTAAATCGGCCCTTAGGAGCAGTTAATAATGAAAGACAATAATAGAACCTTACTTGTATAGTCGTTGATGGAGAAAGCTTTGCTCATTTATTGTGAATCCTTCCAGTGCTATGAGCTCACACATTCCTTTATTATTGTAACAAAAGACTGATACTAGAAATGTAATTGCCTCTGCAATAATATAATTTAAATTAAGATAAAACGTAGCCATAGTTCAACAGAATTACTATGCGATTGAAAAATAAATTCCTTTATCTTACCTGGCGTATTACTTGGAAATATTTTTATACGATAAATAAGTATTAAATACTTTTACCATATCGAAGGATTTACTTCTTAATCGCGTAGTACTAATCGCTAGGTGATCGTCACAAATATAGATGTCAAATCAAGACTACAACGTACCATAGTATACCTATTAGCTGTTTATAATTTTCCTTACACAATCACGAACCGAATCTTACTATTTCTAATAATTATCATACGAGTAAGGAATTTTACTTATTTTTTATAGTGTATTTTTTCGTAGTCTAAAGTTGAGAAATGATTTTGCAATTGATACAAACATTGTTTTTTTTTTTAGTTTTTCTTCTGGATAATGTAATATAGTTCGAGTCATTGGATAGAGCTAGTTAATCATAGAAATATTATGTTACAGCTATTTATTTCTTCAAGGAACATTGTACATACAACAATATTATGAATGTATTCCAAAATGTACAAATGTATAGTAAACTATCGTACAAGATCTTTACGTTTTATTTACTGTCTTTATTTTTCTTATTTTAGTTTAACTTACCTTAACCAAGGTAAAACATAAATAAAACTCTCTTAAAATAATCTTAAAAGGCCTTTACTTCCTACTGAATCAAATAAATACTTTGTTCTAAAAATAACATTAAAAAATCTTATAAATGTCAACACTATAATTATCTAAAAACTAAAAAGCAACCATAAAATAGGAACTCATAAATAAGATTCAACATTATTAGAAGTTAGGTGACTAACTTGAAGTTATTAACTCAATTATAAAAATACTGTCATGTGGTTTTGTCTATGCCTAACTACTATTCTACTAAACAAAAAGTTACATAACTTTTAAATAGAGACTCAAAGCGATGTAGAGAGCTAAAACTGAGGACTCAAAGTCCCAGAGTGAAAAGGGGGAACCTTTCCCTGAGATATGATCTCACCCCTTTATGGACCACGCCCATTCACTGTTTTCTGAATTACTCCTAACTATTAGTCCTCTTAGTCATTAGTCAAATCACCTAAATCAATGAGAAGTAATGATTAACAACATTTGATAAAATTCTTTGGCATAATTCATAAGGTGGCATTTAGGTTTCAGATTTTAAAGACTATGCTATCATTTTTCCAATTTCAAAATAATGGCAGAATTGGGCAAGAATGTTACTTTATCAAAGTACATGACCTCACCAATTAATGAGATGTTTGTACTAGCGACTACTGTACCACCATAAAACATGGTCGAGAGATCTGTTGTTATTGGCACATTACCAAGATTGCCAACAAACACACATGTATTTCTTCTTGGGTACCAACGCTCAATAACAATCAAATTCTTGTCAGTTTTACGAATTTCCATATTTTTCATAACAATCCCATCTTTGTAAATAGCCCTCAGGTAAATAGTGGGTGTATTAACTCTTAATTCAATCAGTGTTTTCATAATACTGAGGTAGTGGAATTCAGGCTCAGAGACAGGTTTAGAGTTCCATGGGAGTATAGAGAGATTGTCCGACTCATCACTCTGTGCAAAGGCCATTGGCACCAAGTTATGTATATATTTATGTTCATGAAAATCTCCCTCAACTTCCTTTTCTGGAAGGCCAGTCAACCCAATTTCATCACCATAGAACAAACTAACAGTGCCAGGTAAAACCATTTCCATGACCAGTAAAGCCAAAGAATTATTTTTATGCCTTGTTGAAATTCTTTCTGTGTCAATGTTGCCAATATTCCAATGTACCCAAGGATAATACGGCTTTTCCCATAGTGTACTAGACACTACTCTATCAATATGATTCTTCAAACCATCAATCCCTTCTTCCAAATCCAAGTGAACATCAACAAGATCTATTCTGTTCAGAAACACTTGCTTGTTCTCATCCATAACATTATTTAGGGCCTTTTCATTAGCAATAAATATTTTGCCAACACCCATAATGTGCTTCCAGTATTGAAGTGATTTACCAAAATCTGGTTCAGTCACAAAATTTTCTAAATTCTTTAAGTAAAATCCATCAACATGCTGCGCTCGAGCCCAGAAAGCAATAGCAGCTGAGGTTTGATCCAGATCATTACTTACAACATCTTTTGGAAAAACTAAAGAAGAGTTAGACTCAAGCCAATCATAAGACTTAACCATATTCAAAACTGGTACATCAAGAATCACAGAAATGCCTTTCTCATGAGCAGCACTAACAAGATCCTGAAAATCTTTTAGTACTCCAAGGCTTCTATCAATATTTAAAAGGGAAGTAGTGTTATAATATTGCTCAGGATAGTTATTGGCTTCAAATATGTAATTGAGACGTATAGCCGAGCCACCCATAGTTTGGATGTAATCCAGTTTCTTTATGAGACCCTTTAAGTCACCGATTCCATCATTATTTGAATCTTTAAAGCTAGCAGGGAAGATTTCATAAAATACTTTTCCATGGTACCAGGGTAAATCTGGGTTGCATGTTTTTGGTATTGTGATTACCATGGCAATGATCGCAGCCAAGCATCCAATAAGACCAGATACAACAAACCAGAGAAGAAATTTTCTAATCAAAGGCCAGTTCCAGTTGACAAAATTGGGAAGTTTTCTGCCACCACCAAGACTTCCGTTCAGTTTACAGGTTTCAGGCTGAAAAGGTATAACATATTGTGTTACTTATTTGTATTGAAATAAAAATTGTTACAATATATAATATAGAAATAGTAAAGAACAAAGATAGAATTATAAAATTAGTTACCTCTCCCATAATAATATCTCCATTTTTACTCAGTGTTTGATAATCTAGCATGCTGATGTTGTTAATAAGTTGTGCACTTATAGGATCTTGCACTACAGAGTTGGAGTCTGCAGAGGAACTTGAATCTCCATGTTGGCTGCCTTCAGCTTAAATAACAAAATAAAAAGCATAAAATATAATTACCCTATTTTGATAACCCAAAATCAACAATACTTTTTTTAAAAAATATTTGTGAAGCTTACCTGAACCTGAATTCTGAAGGTCAATAATTTTAGGGTTGTCACACAAATTCAAAAATATATTTTCATTAGTCTCCTCTTCAAGTGGATGCTTAAAATCCATAGGAGAAGGGCTTGGTGTTGTAGGTAACAGCAGGCAGGTAGATGATTTCACTCCCCGCAGATATTCCTCACTCTCCAATTCAGCTGCATCATTACTGATACTATGTTCTGGTATTTCATTCATTTTGATATTTTTTAATTATGAATTTATGTACTGCAATAAAAATATTTGTTGTCAATATATTATTCGCTTGTATTGATATATAGAGGTTAACTGGCAGCAAAATTATAGGCATGTCCTACTAGATGGTATTGTAACATGAAGAATAAATAGATATTTTGCTAAACACCATGTAACAGAACAGAACCTTATCAATTTGTTTAAATTAACCGGAGTGGAAAAATCGTTGACGTTAAATTGGTTAGATTGGTTTGGTTTATAAATATCTTGCAACGACTATATAAACTAAATTTTCGTCAGCATTCAGAAACCCATTTATAATTCCTCAATTTGTAGTTTGCATTGTAGCATATAGGTAAAGTAGGCTTGCATTGTAGCATATAGGTAAAGTAGGCTTTTTATTTATTTACCAAGAAACAGCTACACTTATAATAAAAATCACAAGGTGCTTATTAGCACGTCGCACACAACAAAAAAATCTACAATTTTCATAACAAAATGAATTAATTCACTATAAATTACATATTGTTATCAATTCCATAAATTATTTATGTAACATACTGTTACAAACCTTTACCAAAGAACAATTTCCATTTCTAAGTACCTATTTAACCAATATAAATTTAACCAATTATGGATGCTTATCAAATGACCAACAAATGACACTAGCATATGCCAAATTGATAATAGCTGTCACTGTCAATCAGATATCTGGAGTTTTTTTTACTGCACTATATCTGTTTAACTGTAGCGTTTGTAGCCAGTGTCAAGTAAAGCCAGTAAAGGCGAAAAACAACATTTTTGTAACTTTAATTTTCAGCAACGTAAGTCATAAATCATCGTCAAGTTGTTAAATGTCAGGGTAGTCAAAACGCCTTTGGTTGAAGTTCACTAATGATTTTATTATAAACGTTGCTACTTGATGAATATATGGTTCTTCACCTATTTTTTTTTCATACTAATCGTTTTATGATCATCAGTTTTCACGAAATAAATATATAATTTTAATTTTTTATAACGTAGCGAGTTAGCGACCCATAAAAATGTTTAACTAATACGTCTTTTAAATACCGCCAATAACTCTCCCATAGTGTGACGTCATACTAGTAGTATTTTGTACTCTATATCAAAAGAGTATACCAAATGTTGTAACGTACGTTACAAGAGTAGGACTAAGAACAAAAACTTTTTTCTTTATGTCATATTTTTATTGATAATTTTGTTTAAAGGCAAAATGTGTCTAAACTGCCAAGTGCCAAGAACTTAAAAAGAAAAAGAAAGCAGAGGTTTTGGCGGGGATTTCAGAGAGTGACGTTGTGAGTTTTGTATTTTTTGTTAAATTTGTGTTATTCCGGTTTTTAATGTGCGATAATGGTAGAATATCAAATATTAAAGATTCGTTGTTATGCACAAGTATGGACAAGTGATACATATTCAAGAAACGTGTTATTTTGTGTTCGCCTCAAAAACTCCATCCGAAGTTTCAGTAAAGCTTCTACCGCTTTACTAAATGGACTGACTTGACTCTGACTGTATTGACGTTTTATCTTTACTATGACTAG
>JAOTAV010004171.1:0-47475 GCA_026546445.1 Cyclargus thomasi | reverse complement strand
CAGAGGGAGTCGCGGAGGTAACTAATTGGACAGAATTTGGACAGGCTTTTGGTACGCCTTCTATTACTACTATAGAAGTGACAGATGACTTTGAAGTTCCAGCAAACTCTACTGTTCCAGGATTTATTAATGGTGTAGGTTCTAATCCATCCGGAGCTGCACAATTTGTTTATTTAACACCTGCAAATAGTTCGAGAAAATTAGTAGTGAATGGAAATGGGCACCATATCGATTTTGGTTCAGTCTCCCTTGTTCCGATGCCTGCTACCCATAATGACCAGTCACCTTGGGATATCACGTTTAACGATGCGACTATTTACTCAGGTAACTGGTGGGGATTTTGGTCAGTTCAACAAGGACTTACGTTAGCTCAACAACAGATCTCCAGAATAGCGTTGAAAGATATGTCTTTTGTGGGGAATCAAATGCTTGCTCCGTATTATACTCATGTAGATCTGTATGGTAAAATCGATAATCATGTAGTAGCAAGTTATAATTCACCTTTTAGAACGAACTTTGCAGTGAATACTCCGAATTCAATCAATATTGAATCACGTAGTTTAACAATCAAAGAAGATGCTGTAGTTGATTTTTCAACACTAAATTCTGGAAATATTGTCATTGGTGTAGGGGGATTAGCAGGGAGTTTAACTCTCGAAAAAAATGCTACCTTAAATATAGAATCAAACGGTACCTTATCCAGTGCAAATGCGCAAGCGCAGACTGGATCCAGTATTGATATTTCGAATGGGAATTTGATTATGGATGAAGGATCTACAATCAATATTGATACGAATCGCAGTTTTGCAGCTATATCTTTACGTAGTGCAAACTCTTCTTTAGAGATTACTGATGGGGCAAAATTAAATATTAACTCGAAAAATTATGCGTATACTGTCAACGGAGTGAATCGTAATTTAGTTTCTATGAGTTCGGGTAGTTCTATTATCGTAGGATCAGATGGTGAACTTAAGGTAAACGCTGAAGGACAAGGTAGTGCATCAGCTAACATTTTCCATGTAGCAGGAGCTGCAAATTTCACCATTTTAAAGGATGGGTTACTAGATATTAAAAGTGACAGCACTTCAACTTCTCAAAGCTTACTATCTTTTACTTCTGCTGGCTCAACCTTTCAATTTTCTGATGCAAAAAGAGTCAATTTGGAGCGAACGGGAACTATTAACGGAACGACGGCAGTCAACGGATTGATTAATATTGCAGGAAGCACCGGGTTATTAGACATCAATGTCCAATCAGTAAAACAATGGGTTAGAGGGAATTTTGAAGTGAAACCCGATCACTCATGGAATCCGATCTTTAACTTGAATCTACGCTATACAGGAGTAGTTCCTCGTATTGAGACTGTTTCTTCGATTTCACAAGAAACGGCAGATAATTTCAAGCAAAATTTCACTACGCAAAATGTCCAACGGATTTTATTTGAAAAAATTCCAGATGTCGAAGTCATGATTGATCCGTTAACAGAAGATCCGAATGAAGTTAATTCACATACGATTACTGGAAGGGCAAATCCTAATAGTGTAATTCGCTTCTCAGGAGATCCGGCGATTCCTACAGGCTCTATCACTTCTCCTGATATTTCTGAAAGTGAAAAATACCACACAACGGCCGATGAGAATGGGGATTACCACT
This sequence comes from Cyclargus thomasi, assembly GCA_026546445.1. NCBI lineage: Eukaryota > Metazoa > Arthropoda > Insecta > Lepidoptera > Lycaenidae > Cyclargus > Cyclargus thomasi. The sequence continues at coordinate 45,822 of JAOTAV010004171.1, read as the reverse complement.
ATGAACTACCGGGAGGTCTACGATTTACTGCTGGAAATACTGTGACAGCGTATGCTTTTTTAAATGGTAAAAATGATAACGCTAGTACAATTGTAGAGGAAAAAATTATGGTGTTACCTGTAGATCCTTTGGATCCAGAAACTGAAGTGAGTCCTGAAAATAAACCGGAATTGCCTGAGGGCCAAGGACATCTAAGTATTGACTTTGTTTCATCTTTCAACTTTGGGTCACAAGCTATTTCTGTTCATGATCAAATTTACTATGCTCAACCACAAAGATTATTAAATGAAGATGGATCAATAAATGAGTTTGAAAAACGACCAAACTATATTCAGATAAGTGATCGACGTTCAGAGAATGAGCGAATTGGCTGGGAACTAGCTATCACCCAAAAAGAACAATTCAAAGGCGAAGAAAACCAAGTGCTTAATGGTGCTAGTTTGAGTTTATCAAACCAACAAGTCATTACGGCACAAGGGGGAAATGCACCAGGTCTACAATCGATTCCTTGTGATCTAGTTCCTGGGAATCGTCGTACACTATTGAAGGCGCAGGGGAATGAAGGAACAGGTACATGGATCTATCGATTTGGTGATGGAGAGACGGCAGGTGAAAGTGTTGCATTGGATATACCAAGAGGGTCTAATCCTGAAGCCACCACCTATTCTTCTACCTTAATATGGGAGTTGAGTGCCGTTCCTGATAATTAAATCGAAAGGAAAAGAGAGTTTTCTCTTTTCCTTTTTCTACTATTATTACTTACAGGCAATCGATTAGAAAGGAGCGGCAATGAGCCAGTTGTTTTATCACCTAATCTATCATGAAAAAACAAAACGCTGGTTGTTGATGTTAGATCATTTAGAAGAGAATCAAACGGTTACAGGCAAAGACTTAGCAACGAAAATAAGTTGTACGCCACGAACCATTCAATCCGATATCAAACAAATCAAGCAGTATTTTGACACATCGATCCTGCTTTTGGGCGGAGAGGATGGCTATCATTTTTCCTTTCGATCTCCCAGAGCATATTCAAGAAAGAAACAAGCTTTAATAGACCAAGAACCCTTATTTTCCTACGCAGATCAGGTACTTGCCGGAACTCGAAGAACGAATCAGGAGTGGACAGAAAAACTCAACCTGTCCCCTGCTAGTTTTGGCCGAATAAAACGAAAGTTTGTTCAGCTATTAGAAGAACAATACCAGTTGACGATTGTCGGAAAAGACAATCAATTACAAGGAAGTGAACCGGCTATCCGTCAATTTGTGTATGACTTGTACTTTACGCTGCCTCTTTGTCCAAATGTTTTAAAAAAACGGATTGAGTCATGGGACTCGTTCAATCAACCCGTTAAGTCTGGACCGTGGTCACTGGATCCAATTCGTCTGAGTCAGTGGCAAAAACTTGCGCAATGGCGCATCGATCAAGGACAATGCTTACAGTTAAAAAGTGGGCAAGAGAAAATCCTAGAAAGAATGGTTGCTTCACTGGATGAAACGATCACACTCACTTTTCCACCTCAAGAAAAAGCAGCCTTATTTCTTTTGTCTTTAAACGAAGAACAGTTTTTAAATCCATTACTTCAAAAAGAATTTATCCGTCAGTTTTCTTCTGAGTATGCTCATAATTACTTGAGCAGAGATTTTGAAAATATAATCATTCCTTTTTTTGAAACATTGATTGCTTTAATGCAACAGTTCTTTCAATTAACCCTGAGTCGAATCAAAGAAGACGTTGCTGAAAGTCAGGCTATAGACAAAAAGCGATTCTTCGATCAGCTGATGAAGAACTATAAAGGTAGTAAAGAAAGATTTGAACGTTCGCTGGTACTTACTTTTAAATTAACGGGAGTGTTGCCTTACAGGAGTGGATAAAACAGAATGTTCGTAACTACTTACAAGTCAGAGGCTACAATTTAATAGAGGAGATACCAATCACTCCTTTCAATCGGCAATTAATCATATCGAATGGAAGAATATCACATGAAAGATCAAATGTGGTGTATTTATCGACGATTCCTGAAGAAAGAGAAATCAAACAAGCGTTAAGGGTAATTGATTGGTAATTCGGAATACCAATCAATTATCTAAAGAGTTATCGAAAGAGAAGAGGAGACAGACAATGACTCATTTAAAAACAAAGAATGATTATATCAAACAGTTTCAATCAGCTCTTGACAAGGCAGGAGCTGATCGAACTACTTTGAATACATACCTTGATCATCAAGTTCAAAAATTAGATCAACTAATTGATAGTATTTCGCAAGAGACTTTTTGGCAGGTCTTCCCTGAGATTTTGGGTGTAGATGCCAAATTAAGTATATTGACAGAATTAATTCCATTTGAAGATTTTTCAAATGAAGAGATTATACGACTCATCGAAAATGACTATCGGTCTTATTTTAAAGAGCTCTGTGGGTATGATTTAAAAGTGAGAGACAAACCTTCATTGATTTTCAATATTTCATAACTTGTTTGAGTTGAAGGGAACATACACATAAAGCATATTAACTAGTAAATGAGGAGAGAACATGAGCGCAAACAAACAACTCATTCGCTGGATTTTTACAATTCTAATGGTGAGTCTAGGATGTATTTTACTGACAATCGAAACGAAAGCGCAGATGCAAGGTCACCTACCAGCCAGTGTTGAAGACACTGGCTGGTTAGACACAACGGACGAAACCCTATTCGGCATGCATGCCTTACAAAAAGATAGTCTTTTTGATCAGTCTGATAACTTACAGCGAATTATTGATTATGCAAATACCAAGACACAAAAAGTATTTATCCCTTCTGGAACCTATATTCTAAATAAGAATGTCACCCTCAGAAGTGGAATTAAATTAAAAGGGGACGCAACAACACCAACAATTCTAAAAAATACTACAGGAGAGAATATCGTTTTATCCGATGAGAATTATCACGCCAGTCAATATATAGAGATCCATCAATTATTCATGCTAAGTGATATTTCTTGATTTGTTCTTTTCCTATGCGCAATTCGTAAGTCGTTCTATTTTTTATTCAAGAAAGCTAATTCTAGTTAAAATCAAGAGAGAAGAGATTTCAGAACAATTAATTGGAAAGTTACGATGCACGATGATTTTTGCGTATTATACACATTATTGGTACTCTTATTTTGTGAAGATACTCTCCTCATCTGAAACTCTCTATCACAGGTGTTTCATTCTTATTCTTTTTCAGTAATACAATCATTGTATACTCCTCTCTTTAGTACAAAAGTGCAACTATTGGTTGACACGTTCGAACGCGTTGTGTTATTGTGGATTCTATAAAGAAAGGAGAGCACACGCTATGCGAGAAGAATTTTTAACTTTGTTAAAGGAAGTTACCCCTCTTTTTTCCAATTTACAAGAAGAAAGTCGACAGGAAATCGTTGCTTGGTTGATGGACAAGGGACCAATGAGTGTGGCAGAAATCACACAGCATGTATCGCTGTCTCGTCCCGCTGTCTCTCATCACCTGAAGCAGTTGCTTCAAGCCGATCTTGTTGTTGTTGAGAAACGAGGAAAAGAGCGTATTTATGCAGTTAATTTACCTTGTATCAAGGATAAATTAAGGCAATTCAATCAATTCTTTCATCAAGAAGCCGAGTAATCAGCTTCTTTTATTCTTGTTGTAAGGATCACGAGACTAAACGTATAAACCAAACGATATAAAGGAGATAATTTTATGAAAGCAGCACAGATTGATCATTATTCAAAAAAAATTGATGTGAAAATTACAGATATACCTATCCCAAAAATTAAAGATAACGAAGTCCTTATCAAAGTAAAGATTGCCGCGGTAAATCCTTTAGAAATTTTAAGCATTAAAGGAGGCGTAAAGTTATTACGAGACTACGAGAAACCCTTCACATTAGGTAATGAGTTAACCGGAATTATTGAATCGGTAGGAGAAACCGTCAGTAAATTTAAAAAAGGGGATCGAGTGTATACAAGGTTACCCATAAATCAAATTGGGGCGTTTGCGGAATATATAGCAGTAAACCAATCAGCCATATGGTTCTTACCTCCCAATTTAGACTTCAGTACAGGTGCAGCGGTTCCGTTGACCGGACTAACTGCTTACCAAGGATTCAAGGAAATACTCAACGCTCAGCCAGGGCAATCTGTCCTTATTCCGGGAGGATCCGGAGGATTTGGACAAATGGCTGTACCGATTGCTAAACATTTTGGATTAAAAGTAATCGTTTCAGGAAATTCGGAAGCAAAAGAAAGAATAATGCAACTAGGTGCTGATATTTATTTGGACTACAAAAAAGAGAACTACTGGGAGGTCTTGGACAAGGTTGATTTTGTCATAGATACATTGGGTGCTCAGGAAATGGATCATGAACTTTCCATTATAAAACCAGGCGGGAAACTACTAAGCTTAATAGCAGGTCCAAATAAACAATTTGCCGTCGATCTAGGATTACCTAAATGGAAACAATGGCTGTTTGGACTCGTGGGTGCCAAGTTAGATAGAAAAGCGAAAAAATATGATGTCTCTTACCATTTTATTTTTGTTCGAGCAAGTGGAGAGCAATTAAGAAAAATAACAGAAATTGTCGAAAAAGAAAACATTATTCCCTCCATTGACCCCCATGAATTTACCTTAGAACAAGTGAATGAAGCTATCACATTCGTCAAAGAAGGACACCCTAAAGGTAAAGTAGTAATTAATATTGATTGAGAAAGAAGTTTCTGCAAGAAAAAACGAATCGTTTTAACTATTTGACATTAATGTCAGTTTTCTGAGAAGGAAAGACTACAACATTTGTCTACCGAAAAATTGTCAAACAAGAAAAGATCCCACTGATGTTACTTTTACATTTATCTGCAACCTTAGATCTCTGAAGGGGTCAGAAACTTAAAAGTTTCTGACCCCTTTTTGATTCCTCATTCCACAGCTCTTTCAGTAGCTCAATTAACTAGGTCAGAAAGTATTTCATTTAGAGGTCAACAGAGTATACCCTGTTGGACTTTTTGTGTGTTCATGATATACTTGGGTTTCTAAGAGGTCAACAGAGTTGGGCAACAGGATTTTAAAATTATCAAATTTTTGAATTTTAAAGGAGTTTTTTTCTATGGCTAAAATTGGATATGCACGAGTAAGTAGTACAGATCAAAATTTAGATCGACAATTGGAGCTTTTATTTGACTGTGATAAAATTTTTACTGATAAGGCAAGTGGGAAAGATACTAATCGTGATGGATTTCAAGAAATGATGGAATTTATTCGTGAAGGTGATATTGTCGTTGTGACAGAATTAAAACGTCTTGGTCGAAATAATAAAGAACTAACGGAAACGATGAACTTGATTCAACTAAAAAAAGCGACATTGGAAGTTTTAAATTTACCAGCTTTAACAGGGATTACGGATGATAACTTGCGTCGATTGCTTAATAATTTAATTATTGAATTATATAAGTATCAGGCAGAAGAAGAACGACGATATATTCGGGAAACGCAACAGCAGGGAATTGTGCTTGCTAAGGCTAAAGGAAAATATACAGGAGGTAAACCTAAATATAAAGAAAATGATCCACGCCTTCAGTTAGCATTCAAATTATTTCTAGAGGGAGCTACAGATAAAGAAGTTGAACAACAAACGGGAATAAATCGAAGAACTTTTAGAAGATACAGAATGAAGTATGGGATAACGAGTAAAAGTAGGTCTAAATAAAAATAAACACAAAAAAAAACACACATCTTTAACCTGAGTGGTTAATAAATGTATGTGATACAGAATCATAGTTTGTTGTCCAAAGGGGACAATCAATTTACACATTAAATATACCATGGTAATTTCAATTATGCAAGAGATTAGTCAAATAGTTAACGATATAATTATTTCTACGATGTAAAATGAAATTATAGATGAATATTCAGGAGGATGAGAATGAAAGAGCAAGTATCTGTTTTTATGGACGAAAGTGGAAAACAGAAAAATGAGGTTAGTTTAATTGGAAGTATTGTTATCCCCAATAATTTTTACTTCTCAGAAAAAGTTTGTGAATTAAATAAAAGGCTTAGAAATAAAGAGTTAAATTTTCATTTAACAGAATACAGGAAAAATAATTTACAAGCTTATTTAGATTTATTTGAGTTATTTATTTCAAATGAAACCTTACTTAGATTCAATGTTGTTGCCTTTAAGCGGGGAAGATTTAAGGCACATATGCTTAGTGGAAAGATTGATGATATGGTTTATTCTAAGATACCAGAACGATCTATTTATGGCTCTTTGAGAGGATATAGTTCATTTACCGAGGTTGAGGCAAATATATTTATTGAACATGCTACAGATTATGCAAAGAGAGGGTTAGATAAGTTAATAAAAAATCAACTCAATATTCATTCTCTTTATAGATATGATCACTTTAAAATTCTCAGTTCAAAATTAATCTACAAAAATACTGAGATTGGGTTAGAATTTACAGATGTATGTTTAGGAGTATTAAGAAATATACTCGAAAATAAAGATTTGAAAGTAGCAGGTAGCAATAAGTTAAGTAAAAGTTTAGCTTACAAAAAACAATTAATTCATGAATTAATTGTAAACTATCGTAATTTTTTTGAACATATAGATTTATTTGAGTTAGATGACAGAGGACTGTTGGAACGTATTGATATGCGTAAATATATAAATCTATTTGAATCAAAGTATTTAATGGAGAAAGAAAATTATAAAGAAATAAACGAATTGTACAAGGACATTGTTCCTGAAAAATAAAATGACAGTTAAAAAAATATACACTAATAAGGAGGTATGTATGAATAATTTAAAAGATGTTATTAATAATTATCTCGATAGCGAAGAACCTTATGCACTTCAGATTGATGGCGAGTGGGGTGTAGGAAAAACCTATTTTATGAAAAATCAAGTGATAAAAAAATTGAAGGATGATAATAACTTTGCTATATATTTTTCAGTTTATGGGTATGATTCTTTGAAACAGATTCAACAAGAAATTTTGTTTAGTATTGTATCTGAACTACATCCAAGTAAAAAATTAATTACACAACTTTCTAGGGCAAACAAGGGATTGAATAGTTTTTTAAGTAAATTTGGAAATAGTAAACTCCAGTCAATAAGTTTACTTAGTGATGCTATATTGGAATTAATTGATAATAAATTTACTCCGATAAATAATAAGGAAATGAATCATGATAAATCATTTGTAATAATTATTGATGATTTAGAAAGGCTTTCTCGGAAAATTGGATTATCTGATTTTCTTGGTTTTATAGGGAATGAACTATTAGAAAAATTAAATTGTAAGGTTATCATACTTTCGAATATTTCTGAAATAAAAAACTATAAAAATTTTAAAAAAATTAGAGAGAAGACTATATATCGGACAGTTAAATTTAAATACAGTGTATCTTTGATTGAGGAAATGTTGTTAAAAGAAAGTAAAAATGTTTTTATTAGGGAGAATAGTAATTGGATAAGTTCGATATTAGAAATTAACGAGACAGCTATAAATGTTAGGTCATTAATGTCAGTAATTGATAATTATAATGTAGTAGAAAGTAAATTATCTGAAGAATTGGAGCAATTGGAATTTAAAAATATAATAGATGCAAAAAAAAGCATATTTCTTAATATATATGTAATAACAATTGAGTATAAGTCAGGAACAATAAATGAAAAAAATTTACAGGAAATAAATAAGCTGACAAAAATCGAAAATTATTATTTAGATTTTTTGGATGATCAAGAAGATTTTATAAAGAGTTTAATAAAAAAATACCATAATAAAAATCAAGATTTTGACAAATATATTTTCTATTCAGAAGACATTAATGAATTTGTTTTATTTGGATATCTAAATGAAGCTAATTTTATAACTGAATGGTCGGAAAAGTTTATAAAAGAAAAAGAATCAAATTCTTTCAATAAAGTTGGAAAACTCTGGAATTTTAGAGATTTAACTGATTTGCAATTAAAGAGTACTCAAGAAGATATACTAGATGATATAAAGAATGATAAATATGATTTAGATGAATTAATTACTGTATATGGACAATTATATCAATTTGATAAGATGGGGTTAAATTTTTTAGACGCTGATTATAGTTCAATAATAGAACTAAAGATTGTGAATGAATATACTAAATTGGCGAAAAATAAAAATATAACAGTTAAAGATAAGATCGAATTAAACCCACAAATAAATATAAAAGAAAAAAAGCCAGAACTATATTCGCAACTTGAATATGTAGACAAACAACTAAACAAAGAAAGATTAACAGAATTTATCAATATCTTATTCAGTGACAATCATTCAAAATTTGAAGAGTCCAAAGAAAAAGTGATGGGCTTAAAATCAAATATTATTAAACAAATGTTGGAAGAAGACAACATAAGTAAATATATAGTTACAGAAAATAATAAGGCTCATAATTTAGGTTCATTAATTGATTCTAATTTCTTTGGCCTTTATTACGATACAGAAGAATTGGAATTATTTATTTCAGTTATTAAGAAAAGTATGAAAAATAAAACGTTAGGTAAAATTGATGAGTTTAAAATCAACCAATTAATTGATTCATTAAATAATCTAATTCTAAATTCTTCTAGAGCAAAAAATTTAATTGAACTAACAGAACCGAAAGAATAAATGCTAATCAACTTTGTTGTAATTACATGATTTGGTTACACTCTAAAATTATAATAAAAAAGATGAAACTATTTAAACCTATCGTGTATTTTCATATCTATGTTTCTCAATTGTTGATCCTAGAAAAAAATAGTTTTAGTATCTTTTCTAATACTATTTGTGCTATTAAAAAATTTATTTTATCAATATATTTAGTGGAGCAAGTATGTTTTGGATAGCGTTCTAATAGTCAATTCATATATTTCTATCAGGTTATTTTTATGTTATATTAACCCCTTATGATATAATTATAGTTAAATATCATAAAATCAGTAATATTTTAAAATATTGTTATTTTTATGAAAATTGTAAGGAGTTAATGATGAAAAAGTTTGTTTTGTTTTTAGGTACTGTTGTGAGTGTATTTCTGTTGTCGGCTTGTGGTCAAGGAAATATCGAGATGCTAGATTTTGTTGATGTCAATTTTAAGGGGTTAGATACCAGAGGAACTGCTAGTTATTTTGTTGATCATGACCGTCTTCGTAGTTATTTGAATGAGAATGACAAGGAGTTAGCCTTTGAAAGTAGCAACGCCTATTATGATGATAAACAACTTGAAGAAATGTTAGGTATAAATTTAGATAAAAATTCAGAGTTATCAAATGGAGATAGTGTTAAATTAACACTAGAAGTTGATTCTTCAAAAGTTAAAAATTTAGTCGGTGGAGATAAAGAAATAGTTGTTAAAGGTCTTGATGAACCGAAGAAGTTAACAACAGGAGAGGCTGAAAAGCATTTAGTTGTTAACTTTAATGGTGTTAGTGGACTTGGGTCAGCAACAATTGATAATACTCTTCCGGACGATTTACGATATGTTCAATTTACTTTAGTTGATGATGGGAAATTTAAGAATGGAGATCTAGCAAAAATTGATATATCAGAAGATTTAGAGAATCGTTTGGCAGATAGGGGTTATCTTTTAGATGATGCTTTTGATCCTAGTTTTGAAGTTAAAGGATTAGATGAAGTTGCCGAAAAAGCTACTGATATTGTTAATTTAGACGATATTAAACGTATGATCGATGAAGAAGTGAATAGATCATATAAAGACTGGAGCCCGGAAAAATCTTACGGATCTCGATTTGAGATAAAAGAGGAGGGCCTATTTTATCGACAATTTACTAGAAATAACAATGACTCACAGTTTAGTTTTAATTCTGCAACAAACAATGGAAATCTGATAAAGATTGTCAGCGTAAAGAGGTATTACGGTGGAACTGAGAACAAGTTGAATTCTGAATTTACTGCTATAATTGGCTACTCAGACTTATTTCTTGATGAAGAAAACAAAGTTAACGTTGCTGACCTAGTATCTATCACAGATACTAAGGATTCGACTTATTCCGTGGAATCTGTTATCCAACTGTATGAGGGATACGGATATAAGCGAGTCGAAGAATAATTTACTAATTTTGTCTACCGTAAGAGTTTCGGTAGACAATTTTTATTTTGAAAGAAGGCTTCTTTGAACTCGCGAGAAAATATAGAGGGATTTTAGTTATGTACGTCTCTTGTACACTACTTCAGTATTTTGTTTTTATGTTATAAAATTGATAGTGATGTTTATTTAGCAAAAGAGAGAACTATTATATAAAAAACGTGTTCATACGAGCATTCTAAGGTCAGATTCACACGTTAAGAGGTATCATTGGTCGAACGAAGCGTCATACCAGCTACGAATAGACAGATTTTTAGGGAGGAACGAAGTAAATGAAAGAACAACAATTAGGCTATACTTTTTGGGGACGTCCATTATACGGATTAGAACGAAGAACGGCTGTATCGATTGACTGTGCTTGTGGTGAGCTGATTCAACTCAATATTCAAACGAAACAGTACAATTGTAAAAATTGTGGGAATTGTTACCAATTCATTGATCAAGACTTCCAATTGCTAAATGAAAAAAATAAGTAGGTTAATTATAGTCAGACAGTCGTCTGACTATTTTTCTATTTAGAGAAGATCCTCGTTGCAAATACGAACGTATGTTTGTATAATGTGAGAGAAGAGGGGGAGAACAACATGCTTGATTACTCAAATGAGCCAGTCAATGATTACTTTCTAATCGACATGAAAAGCTTTTATAGTTCGGTGGAATGTGTTGAAAGAAACTTAGATCCGTTAACGGCTGAATTGGTCGTGATGAGTCGAGCAGATAATACAGGGTCAGGGCTTACTTTGGCCGCTTCACCAACTGCCAAAAGTAAATATGGGATCACGAATGTTAGTAGACCGCGTGATTTACCTTATCCTTTACCTAAAGAATTACACATTGTACCACCAAGGATGAACTTATATATCAAAAAAAATATGGAAGTAAATAGTATTTTTCGGCAATATGTCGCAGATGAAGACTTATTGATCTATTCTATCGATGAGTCGATTCTAAAGGTAACAAAATCGCTGAACTTATTTACGACACCTGGTATAAGAAGTGAGAGACGAAAACAGCTCGCAAGACAGATACAGTTACACGTTTACCGTCAAACTGGTTTGATCGCGACCGTAGGTATTGGTGATAATCCTGTTTTAGCTAAATTAGCCTTAGATAATGAAGCCAAGCATAATAAGGGATTTATAGCGGAATGGACGTATCAAAATGTGCCAGAAAAAATTTGGGCGATTAAAGAAATGACGGACTTTTGGGGGATCGGATCACGCATGAAAAAAAGATTGAACCACATGGGGATTCTGACTATTAAAGATTTAGCCAATTGGGACCCATACGCGCTCAAGAGGCAACTAGGGGTTATTGGGCTACAGCTCTATTTTCATGCGAATGGGATTGATCGAACGGATATCGCAGAACCACCAGAACCAACTAAAGAGAAATCTTATGGGAATTCACAGGTGCTACCGAAGGATTATACGAGGAAAGAAGAAGTAGAGATCGTGGTGAAGGAAATGGCGGAACAAGTGGCTGCACGTATTCGACAGCATAATTGCAAGACTGGTTGTGTTCGCTTGTATATAGGTACGTCGATTCTGGAATCAAAGTCAGGGTTTTCGCACCAAATGAAAATCCCACTCACTGATAACACGAAAGAGCTTCAGTACTATTGCCTGTATCTCTTCAACAAATATTATGAAGGACAAGAAGTAAGGCACGTTGGAATTACTTATAGTAAGCTCGTTTATACGGATTCGCTTCAGTTAGATTTATTTAGTGATCCAGAACAACAGATTAATGAGGAAAAACTAGATAAGATTATAGACAAAATCCGACAGAAGTATGGGTTTACGGCCATTGTCCACGCTTCTTCTAAGTTAGAAGGGGCACGTAGTATTACCAGAAGTACGTTGGTCGGTGGGCATCCAGGAGGAAACGGAGGGCTTAATAATGATTGAGTACAATGATCGAGGACGTTTAAAGTGGGCCGGATTTTATCTTTCAGATCACACAGAAAAAATCGATGCCGACGTCGAGCAACGAGCCAATCAAAACTTGGCCAAAGAACAGATGACAATGGAAGAGATTACAGAAGTATTGAATGCTGCCGTCCTGAAAAGAAAAGTTGTTTGTATCCAAAAGGAAGAACGTGATACTGAAGGCTACTATCCGGATGATATTAAGGGAGAAATTCATGGTTATGATGAACTAGGTATTTTTATTGGAGAAGATAAGGTCCATTACGATGAAATTCGCCACATTGAAATCCAGGAGTTAGATAAATGGAGTCTGCTATGAATATCATTCAGCAGTACGAATGGCGCTATATTTGCTATGAAGAATTACTAGAGGAAATTTGGGGATATGGGCAACAATTAATCAACCAAGTGGGGCTTGATTGTTTTACCTTTTATGTGGAAGCTAGCGCAGGGTATCATAGTTTCTACTATTATATTGCGCCGTATGAAGAGAGTTAGAGAAGTACTGGGAGCAAAAAGGCTTTTTAGGGATCACTGGATCATCTGTACAGAAAATAGCGGTAAGGAAAGTCGAATAGATGCTAAATCACCCTTTCCAAAATCTAACGCTATTTTCTGTTTAGTTGTTTCAGTGATCCCTTTTCTACTGAAAATAAAGGGAATTGATGTGTGATAGAATAAATAGAAAGCTATTTGAAGAAAAAAATTATTATGTGTGGATAATATACAAAAGGAGTAAAAGAATTGAATCGATCAGAGTACAAACAAATGCTGACACTGAAATATTTTTATGAGGAGAAATTGCAAGAAATCAAAAAGAAACATAAGTCCGATCCGGATTTGTGTCATCCGATTGGTAAGGATCGTTATTGTCTATACTGTGAGAAGTATCGAGAGATCCAAGACAAGCTACAGCCTACTGTAAAACAATTAATGCAGTATGAAAAAACACACGAAGTCAAACAACCAGTGATTCAACAGTTGGCTGCAGTCCCCAAAAAGGAAAAGGCGAAGCCAAAAAAAGTGTATCAAGTCTATTCTCTCTTGTTCAAAGATGGTTCAGAATATTTGATTTATACGTTCGCCCAGGAAACTGGTTGTCGTTTATTAGGAAGACAGATTTCAGAATTAAGTAAGGCTGTTCCGATCTCAAAGGATTATTATTCTTCCATTTATTTAGAACAGGAAGATGGCTCGATTATTTCAGTAGAAGCACGCTTGCAAGAGCATTCGACTAAGAAAAGTTGGTTATTAGCAGAAAAACAGCAAACGAGAATAAAAGCAACAGGAAATTGTTTTAATGAAAAACCCTTTGAATATTTGAAGTATACTAAAGAACAATATAGCTGTTTGGCCACTTTTTGCGGGAATACGGACATTAAAAAAACAAAGAAATTCTCAAAAAATGGGAAAGTAGCTTTTGAAACAGCGCGTGGCATGATTGCGTTGGAGTACGGACAAGTCCTTCTGAAGCTCTTTCCAGGCACGTTCATGGTCATTAGTGAACAAGAATTTAGCGAATATTTTGTAGAAGACGAATCATTAGTATGGATGAAGAAAGAATAGAAAAGCAAGACGGGGTTAAGCCTATTTTTTTGATGCCGATATTAGAGATTAGTCCCAGTGAATAAAAGAAGTAGACAATAGCATGTTATAAACGTTAGAATATTATTGCGAACGCAATAATAAGAAGAAAGGTAGGCTCACCCACCATGTCTCGAAATACTTTTGTTTATTCCCACCCGATCAATGTATTTATTATCAAGTATCTAGGAGTTACTGTCGATCAATTTTGTGAATCTTATGGCTATAGTCAAGGGACTGTCGCCAGTTGGATCACACGAAATCGACGAGTTGAATCACTACCTGTAGGTTTCATTTATGACTTAGGGCTTGCGGCGAGTTTAAACATGTCTAATGTCTATGAAAAATTATTGATACTAGAAAATGAATACGATCAATTTACTTCAAATCAGCAGCGAAAATTAAAGACACAAATAGATTAAAATTTATATTTGACCAAATCATTAAGGTATAAGTTATACTTTAATAATTAAAAGTATAACTTATACCTTTAAAAAAAAAGTATAGCTTATACTTTTTTTTTGCCTATATTTCAACGTTTTTATAGATCAATATTTAACTTATACTTTTATTGTTGACCTTAATTGATATTTAAGTTATACTTTAAATATCAATTAAGGCTTAGGAGGATTTATATGGATAATTTTCAGGGAACTACATTTACAGTTGGCAATTTCAAAGGCGGCGTTGGTAAAACTAAGATTGTCAGCATGCTTGCTTATGACAATGCAATTATAAGAAATAGAAAAACACTCATTATAGATTTAGATCCACAAGCAAACTTAACACAAGTTATTGCAAGAACTTTTGGTATAACCACTATCAACACTACTATAACAACTGGTATTGCAAAGGGAGAATTAGCAAGTAGTATTATTAATATAAATGAAAACCTTGATCTACTAGCATGTGACACAAGTTTTCGATCGTTCTCTTCTTTTGCGAACAAACATGAAAATGAATTAGATCAAGTTACAGTCTTAAAAAAATTACTTCTACCAATAAAGAACAACTATCAAGAAATATTTATTGATGTTCCGCCGACAATTAGCGAGTTTTCCGATAATGCTATGGCAGCTTCAGACTATTCGATAATTTCATTTCAGACAGCCGAAGAATCTTTGGAAGGAGTTAACAAATATGTAAATTATCAAAAATTCATGGTCGATAGATATAATCTTAATTTACAAATTATAGATATTGTACCTTGTATGGTAGAACCAAATGATGATTTTGATAAAGAAATATTAGAAGAAGCAATCGAAAAATACGGAACTGTGGTATCCAAAAATCTCATTCACTATCAAAAGAGATTGAGAAGATACTCTAAAATTGGCATACAATTAAGGAAATATAAAAATGGAAATTTTGATCAATGGGATTATAAAGCACACCAAGTATTTATAAATATTTTGGCAGAACTGGATGCCAGACAAGAGTTTTTAAATAAATAAAAGGAGTTGTATAGGTAATGCCTAAAGACTTTGATATTCCTAAAACAATGAAAAATGGTGAGTTTGAACCTTTATTACCAAATAACAAACGACAAGACGTAAATATATCCGGTGAATTTAACTTTAGCAATAGTGCGTTGAGTAACACAAAAAATATATCCTTTAAAAAAAGAGGCCGACCAGTTTCAATTACTGATACAAGAAATAAAGTATCAGTTCCCAAGAAGATCTCTCCAGCATTAAATAGTAAACTATCAATTTTACAAGATTATATGACAGAGTTGCAAAGTGAAAAAGGACGAATTTCTTTTGAAAAAATCGTGAATACATTAGCAGATTCATATATCCAGCATAGACTAGGAGTAGCAAAAGAAGAACATATAAAAGAAGAAATACAAGAAGAATTTGATAAGCTACCAAAATAATTTTTCCTCATGTAACATCAAATTAAAGTATAACTTATACCACACAAACAGTAATTAAAGTATAAGTTATACATTATATATTTAAAGTATAAGTTAATTGTCCACCAATATATTAGCTATTAAATAAGCATTATCATAATTATATTTAAAGTATAAGTTATACATTATTTACATTTAAAGTATAACTTATACTTATTTTTTTAATGTATAACTTATACCTTAAATGCGGTAGTTGTTTTATTAAGTCTAAATACATGATATAGTTCAATTGTTGAAAATCGAGAATTGATATATAAATTTTTAAGAAAGAAGGCAAACAATGAGTACTTTTAATTATTTAAAAGCAAATCGTGTTTATAACGAATTATACTATCAATACCCAAAAGTCTTTATTGAAAGTGATACTTATAAAGAATTGTCGGAAGGTGCAAAAATTGCATACATGCTATTAAAAGCAAGAAGTGAACTTGCTATAATAAAAAATCAAATTGACGAGCAAGGTAATCTCTATTTCGAATTTACTGGAAAAGAATTAGCCAATATGATGAATTGCAGCGAGCGACGTATTACAAGCATAAAAAAAGAATTAGAAGATTTTTGTCTTCTAAAACAAGTGCCTATGGGATTCAACAAAACTACTGGTAAAAATGAAAAAAATAGACTTTATTTAGCTGAACTAGAAGTATCAAATCAAGATGTATATTTAATGCAAAAAAGAGAAAATTATGCTCAAACGCTTGATAATAGCGGACTAGCAGAATTTGCTACCCAGTCTAAAGAAGCGAAAACTTCCGAATCCCTTGATAATAGCGGACTAGCAGAATTTGCTACCCGCTCGAAAAGCTCTCAATCCCTTGATAATAGCGGACTAGCAAAATCTGCCAAAGAACTTAATAATAATAACTTAGACACTAATAGACACAATATAGACACTGAAAAAGACCACCTACAAGATCAATTATTGTTAGATAATTTTGAAACGATCATGAAAGACAATAGCATTGCTACCTTTGTCCCTGACCGAGTACTAAGTTTGATTAAAACATTCTCGTCTAGTTACAGTGAAGCTCAAAAGACCGTTCAGACAATCCATAACGCAAAAGCAAAAGCAGAAAAAGATACTCAGACTAAAATTATTTTTGAGGATCTAGATATTTATGGGCTTAATGCCGAACAAGAATTATATCAAACTCTTTTAAAAGCCTATCAAAAACAGAAAACAGAAAAAGTTGAAAATATTCAAAATCTAATCTTTGTTTACGTTAAGAACTGGTTTACGGAAAAGCCAATTGCTGCAAAACAACAAGCTGAATCAAGCGAAGAATTACCAAAGATCCCTTTGCATGATTGGCTAAATGAAGGTTAAAATCAGTCGCGACCATGGGAAGTGTCTAGGTGTGTCTCAGCGTAGCTGACGTGTCTTTTTAGTTGAAAATTAAGTGATCAACTAAAAAGAGCTAATCTATAAAATAGGCTACTGCACCAGGTGTTCCAGAAGTGATTAAATTGTTCAAACTATACAACGCAATATCAGCTGTGGTTCTAATTTTTTCACCGTGATAGTCTTTCAAGTTAACAATGAATTCTATGTCTTTTTTGTAGTTTATAGCTTTTTTTATAGCGACTTCTTTTTCGCCTGAAGTCAAAGCTTTGTAATATTCAATTCGAATTCTAAATAAAGTAAATAATAAGCTGAAATTAAATACTGGGCGAGAGGATAGAATTTCTCCGAGTTTGTCATAACTTTCTTCTGCCTTAGCTAATAATTCAAAATCAATATTGGTTTTGTCTAAAACAGCATGATCAATCAACGAGTCGGTTATGTTAGAGATTGCAGCAGGAAGTACGTGTAAATATTGACAATCAATTGAACTGATATGATCTACTTCATAATCTTTTAAAGTTTCTAGAAAAAATTTTAAGTGATCAATTTTAAACTTAGGGGTAAAATCTGCAATCAGTTGGAGATAATAGTTTGTTAAATAGTTTTTACTTTGTATTTGATCAAAAAGTCTGTCCATTTCTGCAGATGTAATTGGTTCGATGAATGGTGCAGTTTGTTCAAATTGATGTTTAATATATAAGAAACTGCGGTAAGATCGCAAGGATTGATCTTTCTCTGCCTTAGCAATATCGTATAATTCTTTTAATTCGTCTAAATCCACCTCATTGGTGATCGATTTTTGAGTAAGTTCTCTAATTTTTGCTGCGACAGCATTTTCCATATTTTCGATGTCGCTAAGATCCGTTATATGTGCATTGAGTCGGCACATGATCAACTCTAATTCGGTTGAAGTTAACGCACGTTCACCTCTTTCAAATCTTGAATAAGCAGAGGTGTCCATAATCCCTTTTGCAATTTCAGATTGCTTCACACCTTGTTTGATACGTAGTCTTCGTATAAGTAAATGAATGTTCATAACATTTCCTTTCAGTAATGTCAACAAAAAAATGGCCATTTGTGAAATTCACAAGTCAGCAGTTTTTTGGAGATTTTTGTAAAAACTTGTTGTATGATTTATTTGACGTCAATATTAAAAGCTGTACAGTAATAAAAAAAAGGAGGAGAAACACTATGTTTCCATTTCCAATTGATCCACGTGACGCACAAGTAACACGTCCCTAGAAAGTTATTTTTATCCCAAATAAACGAATAGACCAATTTATTTAAAGAATCATGTGAAACTTTTTATTATCTTTTTTTTAGGTAAATTGTCTAAATTTAGTATAAATTAGAATAACTATTAAGACAAATTATTTCTAGTTAGAAAACCTTTAGGTATGCGTTTATTTCTTAAATTAAATAAAGGATTAGCGGGATTTATCAAAGGATTTTTTTCTTCAAAGGGAGTAGTGTCTAAATAGATTTAGGATAATTTATTGTTGCAAGAGGGATAAGAAGCATGTTATCGTTAAAAGGAATTAAATAAAGTACTAGTTTTTGTTTGTCGAAAAGTAACTAGACATTTTAGTCTAGTTCTTGAAATGAAGGCAAACAAAAAGGAGCACCTTTAGCTCTCTCGCTTCATACTGACGCCAATCAGTTTGAAGGTCGTTGAGAGTCAAAGGGTCCAAACAACATATTACCCATGTTGCTGGATTGCTCCTTGATAATTGTAGACGATGTCTACAACGTTGCTATTATAACAAACAACTGAGGGGTATTCATTCGTTTTTACTTATTTTTTAAAATCTTTTTTTATGAGACAGTTTGAAAAGGTGATTTTCAGAAGATGAGTGAGGACGTATGCGTATGGACTTGGACTAATACGAATTGTTTTTTTACACGTTTGATTTAGTGGGGGAGTACGTGTAAAACGAGCGATCAAATTAGGTGTTATGGGGCGTTGTTGACAACTACAATCTTTGAGGAGGAATTTCACACATGTGGAATTCCTCCTTTTTGTTTGCCTTTATTTTCTGATATTTGTTCGAGAAAGTTAGTGAAGGAGGGAAAAAAATGAATAAGTCAGCGCAAATGAAACCCTGTTCGCCTCGATTGATTTTACAACGAGCGATTACCGTTCGCTTAATCGATGGCAGTATATGGGCAAATCTTGGAAATGGAAAATTTGTTCATCAAACGAACTTAACGGTTAAAGAAATAGAGGTACTCTATCCCAAGATTAAAACAGTCGTTGAAAGTGGCGGAAAGATTATGGCGAAGAAAAAACATTTGGCTCAATCCCTGGTCATGCTTGAACCACCAAGGAAAGTGAAAGACTGGGCTTAAAAGACCGTTAAACGAAAGACATAGCTGTTTGTAAAGAACGTTTCTCGTTGTTTACATGATCCTTGAAAACTGGATAGTATCGGACGTTTATCCAGAGCGCTGTGTTTGGCTTTGGAATGAACGAGAAAGGTCTCGCTGTTTTCTGTCTGGTGAGATAGATACATTCAAAAATGACAGACTGCTTGACTTGGTAACTTGAGCAGGAGATCGTGTCTCTGGCATGTGGCGAGAAAAGTAGCGCAGTTGAACGCCTTAAAAACCAGCTGTTTGTTCTGAAAAGAAATACTTTGGACCTCTCAAAATGATGAAGAGAGACAGGTTGTCCGTCATCCTAAAACGGTCAGGTTCCCACTTATCCGAAAAGTGTTGTACCATTTTTACTACTTGTTTACGGTTCTTTGTGAACAGGTATGTCTTTATAGCAAACGAAATAGGAGTGAGTTGAATGACTGAAATACAAGTATTACTTGCTTTTATGCGGCAGTCTAAGCGTAAGGCAATCAAGCGTCGTAGTTTAGAGCGTTGGTTTGAAACGAATGATTACTGGATAAAAGAAAGACAACTTAAATTGTTCCAGCAGCTACAGCGTAGCAAGGTATTAAGAGTCATGGGAACTGGTGAAATCATTCGAGTCGAGGCAATGCAGGAGTATTTAGCGTTGTTTGATTATATGCAAAATCAAAGAAAGTTACAATTATCGCATGATCACTTTTCTCGATGGTTGACCGATCAATCAGCCTGGCATGCGAAAAAGACGGAACGACTGATTCGTCAATTACAATGTACAGAGACAATGAAAATCACTGAATTTGGTGTGTTCATTTCACACGAGAAGCAAAAGAAAGGGGAAAATGGATGGCAAAAGGTACAGCAAATAAGAGCATAAAAGGCAAAAAGAAACGATTTTTCCAATTGGAAGAATTATTGTTAGAGGAGAAGGATATGGAGTTTGTGATCGGACAAGAAGATTTATTTGCGAATGATATCCAGTTCGAACATGATGACGTGTTACCTGGCGAACGTGCTTATATCGTCACAAAAAAAGTCGTCCAGTCTACCCCATTATACAAAAAGCAATTGATTTGTTTGCGGTATATCCATTCGTTGAGAGTCGTGAATAATTTAGAAGAGAGGCGACTGGTAAAAGAAGTCCCGATAGCAAAAATTATTCGTTCAAATAGAGGGATTTATTTCATCGTTGATCGAGAAAGAGTGACACAGTCGTATCATCAACGAAAACAACGAAAACAGCATAACCAACTAGCAGGAGTCATTGCCGAAGAGGTGTTTCGGAATTACTAAAAGACATAAGCATTCTATCTGATTTTAAATATGGTGAGACTTTTCTCTTAAAGTAGAGTAACGATATTCTTAATAAGACAGAGATTATGGAATAGGAGAAACTGAAAATGAAATTAAAAGAATTAGTGAAAATTTTACCAGATAAAGCCGATGCAACGTTTGAAATTGTAGAAGAGACTTATCCAACAGGAATTTTAGTTAAAAATATTTTAGCGACTTATCCACGAGCAGCAGAATATGAGGTAATACTACTAGACGCAGGAATTACTAAACATGACGGAAAAGATATTCCTACGTTGTGTATTGAAGTCAGTAACGTGAACTAGTCAGTAATACACTAAAACTGAAAACTAAGTGAAAGAGGTTTTACATTGCAAGATAAAGAAGAAAAAGTATTACTTATTCTTGGAGAAACAGGAACTTTCTTAGTGGTATTGGTTCTAAGGTTCGAAGGAATTCTTTACGGCGGATTAGTTACTATGATGCTCTGGAATGGGATCATTTCACCTACGTTTGGCTTAGATCAGCTGAATTTTTTTCAGGGCTTAGGTTTAGACCTCTTTATAAGTTATCTCTTTTATAACAGCGGGATCTCAGGAAGAGATAAAAGTGAATCGATTTTTGTTCCAATTATTGAGTCGGTGATTTCAACCACTTTATTTTTGGGTGTTGGTTTAATCCTTATGCTGTTTTATAAAAGTAACTACTGTTTTTTTGTTTCAGGAGGGTAGCAATGTTTATATTGAAAAACAAATATGAGGGATTGTCAAAAGTAGTGGTTCATGTGATTGTGTTTATTGGGATTATATCGATGGCAATGAAAGTACAAATGGAGCAGTCTAATTTTGATAATTCGATAAATAATGTTCAATTTTCTCGAAAGTTAGCTTATGACTCCAATCATGAACTTAAAGAATATGTAGATAAAAATTATGTTCAGCAAATTATCTGGAAAGCATATCCACTTCTAGTATATCCTGAGAGCATTTCAAGTAGGGTTTTGTTCAAAAGAGAAGCAAATCAAAAAAGTATTGATGAGGCGTGGCAAGATGTAATGAGTCTTGTCGAAGATTATAAACAAAAAGAAACTGAACTAGGGCTTCTAATGGAGAATTGAACAATCGGTGAAAGAAATAGAAATAGCAGAAGGAGAGTGTCGCAAATTATGCTTTCAAATGAATGGACATTAGAATACGAACAGCGACTTGAAAAACTGGCAATGTGGTTTTGGCGAATCTTTATCAGTGGTTTTTTTACTTTAATTTTAGGATCAGTAGTTTATTGGAATTATTATTTTTTCGGATTTCTGTGGTTTCCACTAGTCCTATTGTTTTTGTGGTACTTTGTTGTTCTTGCTTTTTTAGTGATTTCATTAAAGTTGATTTGATAGAGAAAATATTTACTGTAGCAGCCAGTTTTACATGTCATTTTAGTGGCTAAATTCTTTGTCCGGACTCCTACCGTGAATTTTCGGATTGATGGGTACCATATCCTAACAATGTGAATATTTTTACAAAAATAAGGTTATTGCAATTAATTGTAAAATAAAAATGTTATCTTTAATAAAATGGTTGAAAAATATTTTCAAATAATTATAATATTAAATCGTTTTTATCGATAAATAAGCTAATTGGTCTATATTAATCTGTTGTTTTATTAAAATTGTATGAAAAGACACAGGTTATCGTTTGGCGAAAATTATTTGGTTTGATATGCTTAATTTATAGTTATTTTAATTTAAGTGAATCCTAGCTTAATAGTTGCCAGGGAGATCTTTAAATCCAAACTCCATTTTTTAGTTTATTAGTTTAAGAAGACCCTTTTGAAAGTCTCAACACTTTACTCTTGAAATATTTCAACCCTAAGCGTTCTTTTTGTGAGGGACGCGATCCCTGGCAACTATTAGGCTAAGCGTCATTCGTTTTCCGATGAATGATAGTTCTTCTGATTATTCACTTTTTCAATTTATTTTTTCTAAGTGCGACTTGCTTTGCATAAGCTTCAATCTCACTTTTTAAGTATAAACGCACTACTGGGGACTCATTGTATTCAACAAAAGGAGCGACCATGTTCGTTCTTACTGCTTGTTGAAAGGCAGGTCCGGACTGACCCGTAATTTTCATAGCACCTTGCTTTGTAACAAGATTATCTAAGATCCATTCTCGCATTTCTTTTGAATCGGTATTTTTCATGTTAGCACCCCCTAAAGTATTTATAGAAGTAGTATAGATGAAGAAAAGAAAAAAATCTATGATATAATTGTTGATCTATCATTATATGTATATTATGATATTTGTATAATACAAAAAAGAAAGAAGGAAGAATAAATGAAAATGTTAAAAGTGTTAGCAATCGGTGTAACAGTTGGAGGAGTGGCATTAGCTATTCATACGGAAAAAGCAGAGGCCGCAGAATGGACACCTCGCTCAGTTGAACAAATCAAAGCTGAAATTTCTGGCAATGAATACACGATAAAGTGGGGCGATACTCTAAGCGCCATTAGCGGAGCGACAAATATTTCAGTTCAAAAATTAGCTGAGTGGAATAGCATTGGAAATGTAGATGTCATTTTCGAAGGTAATAAGTTAGTATTTGAAGGAAACATTGCTACTGTACAAGATCAAAGTGGGAACACTATTAGCCAAGCAGTAATCAACGAAAACGACAAAGTCAATCCAGGGCAACCAATCGGACAAGCACCAGCAACTGGTTCTAGTACTGATCAAGGTTCTCCAGCAGCGACAGTTCCTGCCCCTCCTGCAACAGAAGATAGTGGGTCAACGGATGCTGGAAACACAGTAACACCGCCGACAGGTGCTGAAAATGGCTCAACTGGCGGAGGAAACACCGTGACACCACCAGCGGGAGGAGACAATGGCTCAACTGGCGGAGAAAACACTGTAACACCACCAACTGGTGGCGATAACGGTTCCTCTGGTGGGGGTACAGAAACAACACCTCCAACAGGCGGGGATAATGGTTCAGGTGGTGACAATGGCTCCGAGGACAATGAAACTGATAATATTCCTGTTAATATTGGAAATAGCGGCATTTTTGCAGCTACTCAAGAAGAGGCTAATGCACAAGCATATGCATTATGGGCTGAGGATAAATTTGTTGAGTTTACTAGATTCTTAATAAATCCTGCCTTAAATGCTAAAGGCGATATAATTGGATGGACAGTTGTATTTTATAATTAAAAAATAATGTAAAAAAGAGGTAAAGCTGAAAAGCTTGCCTTTTTTTTATGTACTGAGGTGATAAAAAATGAATAGTAAATGCCGAAGCCCGTCATATTCGGAGATTGTTGTAAAGGACTAATGAGCTAATCATTGGTCTTTTTTTGTTGCTAAAAGGCTTATGAGGAGACGATTATGAAATATAAGAAAATGAAAAAAGTGATCAGCTTGTTCTTGCTGACAGTTTTGCTTACAACAGGTTTGCCGATAAATAGTATGGCAACGGTACTGTTAGATCAATCAACTAGTATTAAAATCAATGATGTTTCTGATACGAAAGAAATAGATAGCAATAAGGAAACTAATAAACCTGTTAGTGATCCAGTGTTGCTGCCCTTAATGAACAATCGAGATTTTGTTGGATCTATCCAAACCGGAGAGAGTCAACTAGCTAATGACGGGCCGGAATTAATAACTAAAGAAGTCCCTGATAATATGAAAGAATTCTTTATCGGAGAAAAAGATCTTCATGAATTGGGATCGTATTCTGAGCAACAGGAGTTAGCTGCACAATCAGATGAATGGCAAAAACTTAAAGAAGAGAAAATGACTAGAAGTTCTTCTTATCGTTTGTCTGAAAATGGTCGTTTAGATGTTAATGTCGCACGTTATACACCTTCTGGTCTACATTATACGCATGACAAGATCATTCGTTGGCAAATTGATGGCGAAGATGTTTTCTGTATTCAAGAAGGGGTATTTACAGAAGCTGGCATTTTATACGATCAAAAATTAGACCTTAATAATGTAGTATCTCCAGAAAGTCGATCAAGAAGACTTCGTTTTATCGGATACTTTGGTTACTATAACCAGCGTAGTATGGAAAATTATGCGTTAACACAAATGCTAGTGTGGGATGAAATGGGAGGTAGCTTTATCAATTACGGAACATTTGGTAAAGCGAAATATGATTCGTTCAAAGCTGCTGTCGATAAAAAGATTGCTGAACATGATCTAAATCCTTCTTGGCACAACACTACTGTAACAGTTAAAGCTGGCGAAGAAATACGCGTTCGAGATACTCATAACCGTTTTTCTTCTTGGAATGGTACTGTTTCAACTAATACGGCTGGTGTGAGTGTACGAAAAGATGGAAATGATTTAGTCATTGCTGCTTCTGCAAATTCTAATGATTCAGGAGTAGTTCGACTAACAAAATATGATCCTAATGGATCGGGGATAGGAACCACGTTTGCTTACACGAATGGGACAACACAAGATCTTTCTCGTCTGCATTTACCCGATCCAGGAATTGCTGCATTAAATGTTAAAGTTGAAAAACAAGGTCATGCAGCTGTTCGTAAATTAGATGAAACTACTGGAAAACCTTTAGCAGGAGCAGTTTTCCGTTTTACAACAAATGATGGAAAAACGAAAGAAATCACAACGAACAATCAAGGAATTGGTGAATGGCGTGATTTAATCCATGATCAAAAGGTGACAATGGAAGAGATTCAATCACCGAATGGTTATGTGATTAACAGCAAGCCACAAACAATTACAATCAAAGTAAATGAAACAGTCACGGCAACTTTTGATAATAAGCCTCAAAAAGGACAACTAGAGCTTTCTAAAACAGTTGAAACAGGTGTTTCTACTGTTGTAAATGAAAGTGATCATGGCGACTACACGACGATTGAATTCGAACAACGAAATGGGGATGGATTTGGCTTTAAGATTCGCCCAACAGAAGATGTCGTGACCGGTGACGGTACACTGCGTTATGAAGCAGGAAAATTCTTACAAGCAGATGGTGAAGATATCGTTTGGACTACAGGCGAAGATGGTAAATTTACGACAGATCCACTACTGTTTATCGGTAAGTACGAAGTCGTTGAAGTTTCTGCACCCGCAGGTGTTGTTCTTTTAGACGAACCAATTCCGTTCTCAATCGATTATGCAGGACAAACGGTTGATATCACGTCCTCTTCTTTAGAAGTAGAAAACTTCCTACAAGACCTAAATATCTATGGTCTAAAAATGCAAGAAGTTCTAACTGGTTGGGAAGATGGTAAAGCGGTTGTTGAATTAGAAAATGCGAAAAACGGGCAAGTATTTGCCCTACGATTAGCAGAAGAACTACTTGTTGGAGAAGAAGAATTAGCTGCTGATACTACGTTAGGCTATTCAGTAGTCGAAGAAGGCAAAATTGCTTTTGAAGGGCTGAAATTGCCAAATCAAACAATTCCTATGTATATCCAAGAACTCTATGCCGGTCCCGATCATGTAATGGATGACACGAAGCACCATTTTGTATACGATCCAGAGAACAACGATGTTTCTTTTGATATTCAAGTAGAAGCAAGTCAAGACGAAGCTGAAGGTGACGAAGCAGAAGAAGACCCTGACGCTGATTCTGAGGAGGACGACGCAGAAGGAGTGACAACTAATGCCAATTTAGATGCTGAAACTCCTGGTACTGAAGAGGATATAGATCTGGAGGAAGAGCCAGAAGAGGACCTGACAGGCGCAATTATTAATCGTTTAGCTCGTGCAGGTGTTCAAGTTATTAAAACCGATGGAATGGATCAAAAACCGCTAGAAGGCGTTGCTTTTGATTTATACCGAGTGCCAGCACCAGAAACTGATCCTGAAGAAGATAGCGAGGAAGCGCCTGAAGAAAGTGAAGACGTTGAAGAAGATACTGACACTGAAGAGAACGAAGACGCTGTAAAGACAACCAATTCTGATGAAATCGATACCGATGATTCAACTGATTCAGAAGACTCAACGGATCTAGAAGGTGAAGATGAAATCGATGAGGAAACTCCTGAAGAAGCTGTTCTTATTGGAACGTTCTTGACAGATGAAAATGGTGAGATCAATATCGATGGATTGCCAACTGGACATTATTTGTTGGTAGAATCCCAAGAACTACCTTGGTATCATGCAAACGAAGAAGAGTATACGTTTGAAGTTTCACCAGAAAATGATGGTGAAGTTATTGTCTTTAAAGTAGAAAATCACCGTTTAGATTTAGAAGTGGAGACGCTATTTGTGGAAACTGAAACTGGAAGTAAAGTTTTAGATCCAACAAAAGACAATCATTTAACCGACTTTACTTGGATTCGTGGGGGGAAAGAAGACCATGAATATTATATGCTTACGCAATACATTAAAGTCAATAAAGACACAAAAGAGCAAGTAGCAGTTGTTTCCGAAGATACTTCATCGTTTGTATCCACTGGTGACGAAGAACACGAATTACCAATTACATTAGATTTGCCAGCAAACACAATGGAGAGCGGATATGAATTGGTAGCGACTCATATGATCTATGATGATCCTGAAATGGAGAATCTGGTAAATGAGCATTTCGACTTAGAAAATGAGGATCAAACAGTTCTCTTCTTAACTCCAGAAGAAGAACCTGAATTACCAGTTATACCAAAAGATCTAAAGACACCACAAGTTCCGTCAATCCCACAAGCAGGAAATGCAAGTATTTTGGAAGAGCTTAAGGCTGTTTTTTCGAACCTATTTTAAAATCAAAATAGATGATTAAGAAGAGACGAAGGAAGAAATTCCTTGTCTCTTTTTTAGTAAGTTTGATCCAAAAAACGAAAAAATATTTTGGTTCATTTATCTCCGAAGGAAAGGAGCAATGTATTGAAGGAATTACAAATAATGCTTAGAAGGATTCGATTGAAATTCAAGCAGCACCCGCACAAAAAGAAAATTATTCTTGGAATATTGAGTGTGGTTTTACTCATAGGAACAATTATCGGTATGATGCACTATCGGCAGAGACAGTTTGACCAACAAATTTCAGAACTACAACAAGCTGGATTAAGCGAAATGAGTGGGAAAACGCCATATAGAAGAGTTATTGGCGATTATTCAGGAGACGATGTTGAAGATTTACGCCCCACAAATCTATCGATTGATTCGAGCGATTTGATTCAAAAATATGGGGTTGGAATTATACGGATACCGACGATAGGGTTGGAATTGCCCATTTTGGAAGGTATGACACAGGCCAATCTTAGTATTGGAGCAGGAACTGTGAAACCGAATCAACGAATCGGACGAGGAAATTTTGCTCTGTTGGGGCATTATATGACCAATAGCGGACTATTGTTTGGTGGATTGAAGAATGTTTCTGTTGGCGACCAAGTAGAAATTACTTTCTATGGAAAAACAGCTACGTATGAAATACAAGAGACAAGAATTATCCACCAAAGTGAAGGGCAGTATATGTTGGATAATCCGGAAGAACCACATTACTTGACCTTGCTGACATGTGATGGAAGTCGGGCTGGTACGGACTATCGATTGATGGTTCGAGCAACAATGACAGAGTGACAGACATGATCAAAATTTAGGAGGTATTTTCAATGGTAATGGATTTATCACAAAACCAACCAGACCAAGAAAAAAAGAATCCAAATGTATCATTTGAGAAGGTAGAAGAGATTGCTATTCTCAATCGTACAAAATGGGGGACGACAGTTGAACTAAATAAAGTTTCTTATAATGGCCGTAAGGCTGTTTATGATTTACGTAATTGGACGCCTGAAGGGGAAATGCGAAAGGGTATCACACTTACTGATCAAACGTTGGCTAACCTCTTAATAGCCTTAAAGAATCATTTAGAAGGCGACTTATCAAAAGATGAATCAGAACACTTGGCAGATTCAGATATTACAGCGCACCTTCCTAATGATTTTTGAAGAAGGAGGCTAGAGTATGAGTCAATCACAACAAGAAGCCTATCAAGTGATTTGTAAGGGGACGCCACAAAAGTTATATCAAGTGTTTCGCTTACTATCCATGTTGAAGCAAGCAGCTAAAAGTAAAGAAATGAAGCAACAAGCAGAACAACTTACAGCGGATAATTGGGAAAAGTTTAAAAATCTTAGAGAACAGCTTGGACTTCCTGATAATCCAGAATTAGAATTCAAATTTAAACAATTGCCGAGAGAAAAACAAATGGAATTGATTCGTGATTGTGAGAAAAAATTGCTTGTACAAGCTGGAGAAAAAGATTATGAGTTCTTATTATCCTCAAATAAAATGCTAGCAGAGCCACAACTTTTAGATCAAGCGGTAAATTTGGACCAATTGAAAAACATGATGACAGAGTATGGTTTACAATTCCACGTAAAAGAATTTCCGGACATGACCTCAGAAATGTACTTTTATGCCAAAGATGCTAACATTGCTGCTCGTGCGCTTGAGAGGACTGTAGAAACAATCATAAACGATCCAGAAACTGTGACAAAACCAACACTTGAAGCGCTAATTGAAGAGGCGAAAGGAAAGACGAAAGAAAAAGCTGCGGCAGTCGAAGAGGCCAAAGAATCAAGTGTCACTGCTATTAAAGATGGAACAAAAACTGCAGTAGATACCACAAAAGAGGCAAAAGAAAGCCTAGAAGCTTTGTCTCTATTTGATGATATAAGTGGAGGAATCGATCTATGACAAAAAAACAGTCAATTATTCCTTATGCGCTTTTTGGTGGCGTCGGAGGTTTTGTAGCCAATCGTGCAACGGAGCTTGCTATGCATGCACCAGAAGGGGAGAAGCTCTTAGCAGCACTTCAGGTGAATAAAGAAATATTTTATAACCCATTCCATTTTTCATTAGAAAATTCTTCCTTACTCGCTTGTGGCACTGTTCTAATGTTAGCGTCTTTAACCTATCTTGGGCGAGATACCAGAGAATATGAGCCAGGAAAAGAATACGGAAGCGGTCGCTGGGGAACAAAGAGAGAAATGAAAAAGTTCAGGAATAAAAAGAACTTTTCAGATAATATCATTCTAGGTGACGGCTGTTATAAGAATTTCTATGAGGGAAGAAATCCTCGATTGAATCGAAATAATAATGTTATGGTCATTGGAGGTTCAGGATCGTGGAAGACGACATCTTACATTATGTCGAATATTGCTCAAATGAAGTCTAGTTTTGTTCTGACAGATCCAAAAGGAAGAACAGTCAATCGAGTAGGGAAGATGTTAGAACGTAGAGGGTATAAGATCAAAGTTGTTGATTTTGATACGTTGACAAATACCGATCATTTCAACCCGTTTGCTTATGTTAAAGACGAAATCACACTCAAAAAGGTGATCAGTGCATTGATTGATGCAACAAATGCGGATCACGAGAAAAAAGGAGAACCTTTCTGGGACAAAGCAGAAGAGTTGTTGATTACCTCCTTATTTGCTTATCTATATTACCGTTATCGTGGGGGGAGAAAAGGAAATGAAGAGGTAAAAGGTGACGGTATTATGCCTAGTCTAGATCAAATCGGTACCTTGATTCGACTTTTAAATCGTGAGAATAAAGACGTAGAAAGTCCGCTTGAATTTATGTTTAAAAGTTTTGCGGAAGAATTTGGCGAAGAAAATTATGCCTATCTCCAATGGCAAAACTTCCTTCGAAACTTTGAAGGAAAGACTAGGGACAGTGTTTTAGCTATTTCGATCACTCGCTTCTCCTTATTTGATTTAGAACAAGTCAAAGACTTTATCAAAGAGGATAATCTAGAGATTGAAAAATGGGTTGAGGAGAAGACAGCGGTCTTTTTGAAGATACCGGATATGGACGATACGTTTAACTTCTTACCACTCCTTATTTTTATACTTTCTTTTCGAACACTTGAACACAAAATTGATAATGAAATGGGCGGAGAAGCAGATATCCCAATCGAATTTTTAATGGATGAATTTGCCAATCTTGGAAAAATACCAAATATCAAGCAAGCCTTATCTGTATTTAGAAGCCGCTTGATGAGTATTACGATTTTACTGCAAAACGTCAATCAAATCGTTGCTATGTACAAAGAGGATTGGAAATCGTTTTTTGGAAACTGCGATGCGTGGGTATATTTGTCAGGATCGACAGAACCAGATACCACAAAGTTTTTTTCTGAAGCAGCTGGAAAAAAGACGATTTATATTCGTAAGCGTGATAAAGGTTCTGTTCGCAGTGAACCCGTCGGAAAAGATGTTATTTCAGTTAGTGAAGTTGGGGAGCTTGATCGACTTCACGCCTTAGTAAAAATTGCTTCAGTCCCTATGTTTAAAGTGCCAAAATACAATTATAAAAATCATCCAAATGCCAAAGAGTTCGGTCATAAAGAGGGTGATCCGAATTGGTATGAAGTGAAAAGATACAAAAACAGCTTAGAAAAATTCGAAGCAAATGTTAAAAAAGAGGCATTTTCAGATCCAGTGGTTTTGGATATTGATTTTGCGGCGTAAAAAAATATCAAATTGAATGGAGAATGAAAAAATGAAATCACTTTTAATGAATGTAACAACAAGTTTGGAACCGCTAGTTGTGGCAAATGCAAATGCAACTGCTCAGACAATTGCAGGAGGCTTGCAGTGGATGATCGCCGGTGGAGGCGCCTTGTTAGCTGTTTGGGGAATCGTTCAGATCACACAAGCTGGGAGACAAGGAGACTCTCAAGGGAAAATGGAAGGCTCTTGGTGTATCATTGGTGGCATTCTAATGCTTGCGATTAGTGCGGGAACCATGATCACTGGAGTATTTTCAAATCCTCCAGGTATGTAATAAATAAATTAAAGGAGGATTCATATGGATTTAGTTGAAGCCCTCACTCAGAATATGGGGGATTTTTCCCAAAGTACATTAAATTGGGTCAACAATATCGTGGCTAAATCAACCCGTGAAGTTGGTCTTTATTTAGTAGGGATACTCTTAATTTTAGAAATTGCAAAAATGTTTGAAAAAGCGAACTCTTCAAACGCAGGAATTGTGACCTTGAAAATGTTTCAAGGTCTTTCTTTTCGTGCGGCATTGGGGGGAATCATGGTCACTTTTTCGAGTGTCATGTTAAATTTCATTTTATCTATCGGTATAGGAATGGCAAATCTTATTTCCCGAAATGCAAGGGGTGCTTTTGATGTATTTACTCTACCAAGTGTGGAAGTACCAACAGATACACTGTCTATTTTGGGGGAATTAATCGGTGCATTATTGAATCCGACAGAGGCACTAAGAAGAGGGATCATGGTCCTTTTATTGGTTGTTATCGGTGCTTTAGTAACATTAGCTGCTTATGTAATGGTTTGGGTGATCGTGATGCTTCGATTCTTTCAACTCTATGTCATGTTAGCATTGATGCCAGTTCCGATGGCCTCTTTTGCGTCTGAAGAACATGACAATATAGGAAAAGGATATTTAAAGCGAATATTAGCCTATGCCTTTCAACCTGCGGTCATTATGATCGTTTTCGGTGTTTATCATTTTCTTTCCAATATTGTATTGGATCTGACTGGTTTAGGAAATCCAATGAATCTGGATATGGAAGTACAATTCTTTCAGAATCTGATTTTAGCGATTGTATTCATTATTGTTTTGTGGCAGACACATAAAAAATCTTCAGAAATGTTTGGGGTGTAAGAGATGGAAATCAAAGTGTTCAAAGATGCTTCAAAAAGGGAAAAAACGTTTATTGGTTTAACTGGCGCACAGTGGATTTTTATTGTAAGTCTCCTTTTAGTGGTCGGATTAGATGTTAGAAATGCTATCTATTCGGTTTTGCCTGTTGGGCTATTTCGAGTGATATTTTTCCCCTTGTTAGCACTAAGTGCGTGTAACGCAATGTACAAACCACATGGCTATACTTTTTCTACTTGGGTGAAACTGTTTTTTAAATTTCAAACAACGATTCAAGTAAGAACTTATAAAAAAGGAGAAAGGATGAGAATCTATCGTGTTCAAGACTTTAAAAAAGGAAAAAAAATCAAAGAAACGACCAAAAAGACAAAAAATTCAAACCGCTAGTACGCAAAACTCGTTGTACTATACTTCTTTATTTGAAGATGGGGTTATGCATGTTACAGAAGACCTATTTTCTAGTACGTATACATTAGGTGCAGTTAACTACACAACCGCGCATGTAGATAAGCAGAAACAAATTCTTTCACAATATAATAAGGCAATCAATTTATTGTCTGAAAAAGACCATTTTCAACTCACTCTATTGGTAACTAAAAATCCAAAAGGTGAATACATGAAAAAAACAGCCTATCCTTTACAAGGCGATCCAGGAGATCCCCTTAGAGAAGAGTTAAACCAACTAATCGAGTCTAGTTATGATTCTGGAAGAAACAATTGGAAAGTTGAACGTTTTGTGACTTTAGCGACACACGCAACGAACCTTCGCAATGCCCAAAAGAGATTATTAAATATTGGCGAGTCGTTTGCGGATGAACTGATGAGTATCAAAGGAACAGTTGATGTACAAGATGGCATGGAGCGATTACGGACGATGAACAAAATCTTGCGACCTGGTAAACCACTGTTTGGAAATTTTGAAGATATTGAACGAAGCAGAAGATCCACCAAAGATTTGATTGCTCCAGGCTATTTAGACTTTAAAAAATCAGGGAAAATTGATTTTCAGGTGGACGATAACTTTGGACAGGTGCTGTATCTGCGTGATTTTCCTCGAAACTTATCTGATCATATGTGCAAAGAATTGACAGAAGCAGAAATGGAAATGGTAATCACTATTCACGCAAGCCCGTATTCAATCTCTCAAACAACAAAAAAATTACGGACAGAAGCGACTAACCTTGAAACAGACGTAATCAAGCGTGAAATGAAAGCTAGCGAGCGAGGATATTCGAGACAGCATATTGCACGCGTTATAAGAGAACATCAACAAGATATCAATGAACAAATAGAATTTGTAGAAGAAACTGGTGACAAACAGCTTTCTTCTACTTTTTTGATATATGTATGGGATGAATCAAAGGAAGCTTTGTACCATCAGATTGAGAAAGTGAAAGCAGTAGGTGAAAAGTTCGGTGCGGTATTTGAACCGTTATATCTTACACAGGAACAGGGATTTAACTCATGTTTGCCTATTGGTAAAAATTATTTAGATTTTGAACGAACCTTTTTGCGCGACTTGATCACGCCTAATATTTCAATCAATTCTCCGTTTACTAGTCAAGATGTACAACATAAAAATGGCACGTACTATGGAACCAATCAGTTATCAAAGAACAACATTCTTATTAATCGAATGGGTAGTGAAATGAAGAATTCCAATGGTGGCATTATGGCTGTGTCTGGAGGAGGTAAGTCGTTTGCAGCTAAGAATGAAATCATAGCGACACGATTGAGAAAACCTGAAGCAGAAATTATCATCCTGGACATGGAGCGTGAGTATCTGCCACTAGCGAACGCACTGGATGGCGAAATCGTCACTGTCGCTCCAGGAAGTGGCACCTCTATTAATATTTTAGAACTAGCAGATGAACAATACCTAGAGATCGGGGATGATCCAGTTTCCATCAAGTCAAACTTCTTAATCAGTTTAATTTCTCATTTGGTAGGTCATGTCTCAGCTGGGCAACAAACCAAAATTGATTCAGTCACACAACAAACTTTTCGTGAGCTTGAAAAACCAACACTTCAAGACTGGTATAAAGTGTTGCAACGTGATACCAGTCTTGAAGCAAAAGAGCTGATCGATGCAATGGGGTTATATGTCACGGGATCATTAAACATGTTTGCCAAAGAAACGACCGTCAATACTTCAAAAAATTTAATGATTTATGATATGTATTTATTGAAAAATCAAATGGCGACCTTTGGTTATTTAGCCATTCTAGATCGAATCTGGAATAAGGTGGTAGAAAACCGTGCGAAAGGTATTGAGACTAGGGTCTATATTGATGAGTTTCAAGTTATCATCAATCAGTCACAACCTGAGATATTGCGTGTTCAAGCAGCTGAAATTTACTCACGGATTCGTAAATATAAAGGTTGTCCCACTTTTATGACACAGTCAGCTGAAACGATGCTTTTAACTCCAGAAGGTCGTTCGATCCTGTTTAACTCTGACTTTTTGATTTTACTTGAACAAAAAGGAGAGGTATTGGATGCGTTAGTCGAACGATTTAAATTAACGGAAAAAGAATCGCTCTATCTCGAAAATAATAAGGTAGGAACTGGGCTAATTATCGCTGGTGGTCAGGTGATTCCCTTCTCAAACCTAATCCCCAAAGACACAAAACTGTTTGAATTGATGAATACAAGTCATGCGGATCAACAACCGGCCTAAAGAGTACTTTAAATTACCCAAAGGCACTCGCTTTAAGGGAGAGCAGAGGTCTTTAACTGTTCGTAAGGGAACAATCGCCAAATTCAATCAACGAGCTGCATATGGCTACACACTCGGCAAGCAGAAGAATGAAAGCCGTATAAACTCATTCAAAGGAAAAAAAGCACAATCTGAAGAAAAACTAAAGTCAGAAGAGTCTTCATTTTCAAAATTAGAAAAGAAAGGCCAAAAAATTCATGAGAAACGTTCATCGAAACAGTCGTTTCTTACAGATAATGAGTCTGAAACACTAGATTCAGTATCAAAAGCAAAGAGAAAGAAGCATCATGATAAAAAGAAGGAACTTGAAAATGATCTAAAGAAAAAGAAAGATGATCTATTTCATACAAAGCAGAAAGAGTCTTTTCACCAAGCAACTAGCAAAAATCAATCGATCAATTCCGACTCAAAAGGCAATTTTTCTTCTTCTGCCAAACAGGTGGCCACGAAGCAATTGATCAATCAAGGATTCAATGTGATGGCTCAAGAGGAAGATGCAGAAGAGCTAAAACAATTTCAATCTAGTATTAAAGATGGGGAACGTGTTTTTAAAGGAACGAAACAAGCAAATAAATTTTTGACAAAAAATCAGAAATTTTCTCAATCTGTAACCATTGGAAAACTTGATGATTTACGTTTTACTTCAAGTAATATTGTAAAGGCTGCAAAACCAGTGTCAGATGTAGCTGGGAAAGCAGCAACCAAAACGGCTACTCAGCAGACTGCATTCTCGAAAGCTTCTTTAAAAGTCCAACAGGCAATTACAAGCGCAACTAGTAAAGCACTTAGCAGTTTCACGGTGAGTAATCCAGTTGGATGGATCATTACAGGGATAGCACTTCTTTTTCTTGTGTTTGTTGGTTTATTTTTTATCTTTAATAGCCAAAGCAGCGCGTCTTCTGAGGATGGCGTATTTTATGTTGAAAAATGGGACGGCCCCGATGCTTATAACTCTTCACTTTTAGCCCAACGGTATGGAATCACCGCCGAACAAATTGATGGTTTTATAGCCAATGAAGGGTACAAGGTAGATTCGCGAGCAACTGGTCAAGAGTTTTTGCGTCTTCAATCGTTATCAGGAATTGACGTCCGTCAACTTGTAGCATTTGCCCAATGGGAAAGTTCTTTCGGAACAGCCGGTGTTGCCTTGCAGTTTCCGAAAGCAAACATTTTCGGCTATGGTGCATTTGACAATGATCCTAATCAAGGAGCTTCGTGGGACAATACACGAGCAGTCACTGAATTTCGAAATACGCAGATCGATACGTATGGCAATCGAACCTTAGCAATCATGGATGCACGTGCCAAAGCTTTTCATGACAATACATTAAAACCAGGAGAATTTGTTTACTGGACTAAATTAAATGCAGGAAAATCAAGAGCTGAGACAGCAGAAAAATTCAATCAATGGATTGATGATAATGGTGGAACACCAGAACCACCTGGTGGGTATGGACCTGTTGGCGGTGGTGGCGCTGGTTTAGCTGTATTAGATCAAAGGCTTGGGACAGTGATTGGTGGCGAGTTTGGTGGTTTAACCGGAGAATGCTATGCTGTTTCGGCTTATTACGCCAATTCTATCAATTCATCCATTATTTTAAGAGGTGGGGTTAAAGCTAGTGATATTGGTACTGATTATCCATGGGAAAGTTGGGGATGGTCAGTTATTAAAAATCCTAGTTATAACCAAATTAAAGCAGGTGATATTATCAATTACCATACTGGTGGAAATATGGGTTCCTGGTTTGCCCATTCGATGTACGGTCATACTGGTGTAGTAGGAAAAACGTTAGGAAACAACCAGTATGTATTATATGACCAAAATCCAGGACCATTAAAAACGTGGACAGTGACTTTTCACTCTGGCAGTGTATCGTCAGTAGTTCGTCCACCTAATTAAGCAAGGAGAAAAATGAATGCAAGATAAGCGGAAATTTAGGCTATTAGCAGGGTTGGGTGTGGTTATCTCAGCATTAATCTTTATCGGTTTGATTTTATTAGTTGGTCATTTTATGAACGCTGAACCACCAACCTTGGAAGTACCAAATCAGATTCAGTCTTCTCAAACTGAATCCCAAGAAACAAGAACGGAGGAAAGTAGTCGTGTGGCTTTAGTTGATGGTTCGTCATCAAGCAAAGAGGAGACCATACAGACCACTGAATCGAGTCGGCCTCCAGTGAGAGAAGTAGATGAAGTTTCTAATATCCGAAATTTTTTAAGTGTTTACTTTACCTGGGAATTGCAAGAAGACTCAGTGACCGAAAGGGCTGAATTATTGCAAGAATTGATGACAGAGAAACTATATGAGGAGAAGGAAATAGAGGCGGATAGTGAAGTTTTGAAGGAGTTGATTGATACGTTCAATGAAACGAATGAAATAAATACTTCCAATTCCATGCAACTCTTGTCCAGTCGCTATCTTTCTTCTCAGATTTATCAAGATACCAACGATGAGACGCTTTATCGAGTAACTGTACGTATAGCGAAGCAGGCACCATATCAAGACGCACCTTTTATGATAGAAGAAGTGTACCATTTACGCTTTGAAGATAACCATGTGACTAATCTAGACGGACCAAAAGATCAATTAAGGAGTGGCACAAATGACTCAGAATAAATTAGAAAAACTTAAATCAAAATTAGCAGATGCCGAAAAGAAACGAGTGCAGCTAGATAAAACAATTAAAAGATTACAAAGTCAAATCAATGAAGAAGAGACCAAAAGCTTTCGAATGACGCTGACAGAATTAGACTTGTCTGTTGAAGAGGCCATAAGTTTTCTTAAAGAGAAAAATCGACCATCTGCAGCACAGTTGGCTCATTCATTTAATCAAGCAACGCCACCAAGTGATTATCAAAATGCCGAAGGAAAGGAGCTGAAGAATAATGTTTAGAAGAAAGCCAAAGTTTATCTATGAACTATCTGAGTGTACCTTATTGAAAGAAGTAGAGATTTTTAATCCGGATGATCTCTTTCAATTTATTCAGGAGGAAGATTACCGGTTTCGAAGAGACTACTTAAAAGGTTCAGTCGTTGTGACTAAAGTGAGGAATAATCTGGAAGGCACAGTTTATTATGCGAAGCGAATTCATCTACCACAGGAAGAAGGATTTGATTGGGTCGCAGAATTAGCTGATTTTTATACGAAAAAGCCGATCGACTATTTTTTAGAAGAGCCAATTGTCGAGTCTGTGAATGATTCAGAACCAATTTTTTCCGGAGACTCAGAGCAATCCCTTACTTTAGATGATTTTGAAGCCGATATTCAGCCAGTAACAAAAACAAATAAACCGGAAAAATCAGAGGCAGAAATAGAATCAGTACTTAGCAGCTCTTCAGAGATGGAGCAAGAACAAGTTTTAGCTGAAGAAAACAGTGAAGAATTCGTGCAGATTTCAAAAAGTGAACTACAATCTATCAAAGAAGCACTTGACCGTCATCAAAAAGAAATAAAACAATTTAGAGAAGAAAAAGCGACAGAAATCCAATCAACAACTGCTTCTGCAGAAACACTGTCAGAAGATAATATGTTAGAGGAAATGACAAAACTTTTGGATACAGATCCTGTAAAAGGGGAATCACTTGACATTGAAGTTGCTACAGATGAGATTGTACAAGAGGTTCTTCAATCTACGAAAGTGGAATTTGGACAAGCATTGACCAAATTTATTGAGACAGAGACGAAGAAAATCAACCAAGAAATCCAACAATTAGATAAGCGTCATTTGATCGAGGAATCAGTTACGAAGCGTTTAGAAGCAAAGAAACAAGAAGAATTAGCTAATTTAGAAAGCCAGTTGATCAATCAAAAGCAGCAACAAATCCAAGAAGAAAAATTGCGACACCAGCAAGCATTACAGAATATCGAAAAGTCCTTTACCACACAGCTTGAAGGAGAAACTGCAGCAATTCAAAATAGCTATAAAGAAACGGTTGATCAGACAATCAAAAAAGAGTATGAACAACAAACGGAGCAGCTGTCTCGTGTATTACAAGGGAAAATGGATGAACTAAAACTTCGGCAACATACAGTGAATACAGGTTTAGAAGCGAACTTTAAGGAGATTTTGGAAACATTTAACCGTGAGCATACACAAGTGATTCATGAGGTGGAGCAAAAAAAGCAACAGTCTCCAATCAGTTTAGAAGAAAGGCGATTGAGATTACAGGCTTAAACGGATAAAGAAGAGAAATTTCACCTTAGATTTTTGACGAAAAACGAAGAAAATCGCTGGAGAAACACTATCTGGAACAAACGTTTATTTATAGAGGTGAGGTAGTGTCCATATAGTTTTTTTTTTGATATCGTGTTATAATGCAAATGAAAAGAGGAGTTGCGCAAACAACTCCCCTTAGGATAGCACCGTTTAAGTCGGTGGCATAGTTGAATCAGTTACAAAGAATAACCGTTAAACTGGCCAAAGTTTATGATACGGTTATTTTTTGTCGTTTTTGTTGTTGCTGATTGCAAGTACTAAGGTTGCGAAAGCTAACGCAAACATTAGTGCTTCATAAACAGACAAGCTTATTCCTTTCTAGGGATAAAGCCGAAAAACAACATAGGCGTCACCCCATTTCTTTTGGGATTAGCCACCGCATAAACTTTAAAATCTAATTCGCATTATATCATAAGCACTAGTCTCAAATCCTTGTTTTTAGGTATTTGGGCTGGCTTTTTTATTTCTCTCGTTTAAGCGCGGATCATTTTGAGAAAAGTAAAATAAAATAGATTCAACTAGAGAAGCAAGAGTAGTATTTGATTCTCTTATAGGAGGGAAATAGATGGTTGAAGAAAGAAAATATATTATTTTAGCAATTCCATTATTAGTAGATGGACTTCGTACTAATAGCTTTTGGGTAAAGAGCCAAGTAGTTGAAAAGGACGGATAACTATCTTTAGATTTTGTTTGGACAGATGATATCCGTGAAACGAATTATTTTGATTCAAAGGAGGATGCTGAAGTGATTGCCAAAAAACAGTGTGAACAGCTTAAACCGCATTTATGTAGCGTTCTTTCAGTAGATTCTAGTGACATAAAGTCTCTAGGACTCTCCAAGGATACCAGCCTAGAAAACTTAGAATAAATTCCTGAGAAACGAGCAAGCGAAAATTCAATAAGAAGCGGAGAATGAAAATGGCCAAAAATTTTGTAGAACAAGTTAAAGGAGAATTAGAGCAACTTGGAATTTCCGAAGATCGAAGTGAAGAACTAATAAACGATGAAGCGCTAAAATTATTTACACTCTTTGAGAATAAGTACGAGGATGTCAGTGACGATAGTGTAGATATTTGTGTGTACCGAGACGGTCTCATAGAAATTTCTAATGAAGCGTTACCTTTTTCACCACAATCAATGGAAGAACGTGCTTACCTAACTAATTTGTTTACGGACTCGAATTATACAGTTACCTCAACGTCAAATCTTTTTACTTACGTAACAAGTAAAACGAGAAACATTGAAGATTTACAAGAATTAGTCCAGGAATATCGTACCTTACGCACACAGTATTTAGACAAGTATGGCGCAACAACATACTATGAAACAGTTCGAGAAGACGGATCAATTGGTTGGAAATGGAAACGTGTGCCGTTAAAAGAGAAAGAATCTAGTATCGATTAATATGAGTAAATTAATGTTCAAGAAGTCAGATCCACTCCTTAACTTTCAAGGAATGAATCTGACTTCTTTTTGTTTGGATCTAATATTACTTCAGAAAAAACAATTATTTTCATTATGGAAGGAGCATATTTATGGCTAACTACAATCCCAATCGATTGAAGGAAATGGCCAAACAAAAGAATATTTTGGATGTGGCTAGTTCTTTAGGATTAGAGTTAAAACGTGTAGGGCATCAGTATGCATGGATTGAACATCCAAGTTTTAAAATTGATCCGAGAAAAAACACCTTTTCTTGGTATTCAAAAGGGGATGAGTTTCGACAACAAGACGTGATCAAGATGGTTGAGGTGATCAATAATATATCGTTCAAAGAAGCGCTACATTATCTCCTTGAAACAGAAGCTGGCGTCTTTGATGGAGCGAAAATTCCAAAGAAAGAACCATTTATTTATCGAGTCAGAGAAGCGAATACATTTGATTATGCCAGGAAGTATTTACGAGAAGAACGTGGCTTATCGGATGAAACAATCGATTTTTTTCTGAATAAAGGGATCATGGTACAGGGCATTCATAAAGATTTCGATACAGGTAAAACCGAACCAATGATTGTATTTAAGCACGTAGATATCGAAGGAAAGATTGTTGGAGGCGCTAGACAAGGAATCTGGTATAACAAGCAGCTTTATCCGGAAAAAGGTCGATTAAAAAAGACTCTCTACAATAGTGAGGGGACTAGTGGCGTGATTGTAGATATTGGTGATAAGGCACAATTTAGTAAAGCTACACCAGAAAATCCCTTTACAGTCTACACTTTTGAAGCCCCTATCGATATGATGAGTTACTACGAATTGCACAAAAACCAATTAACCAACTGTCGATTGGTCGCCATGAATGGCTTAAACAAAGGAATTATTTCACGTGCAGTCGTTGAGGCACTTTGTGCAGATAAAAGTTATGTAAAGAAAATCGAAGAAAAAGTGAGTGCCGATCGCTGGTTACAAAAAATTGATGATTTAGCAGGATCTGCAGGCGTAAGACATGAAAAGTTAAAAATTGTTCTCGCTTTAGATAATGATGCAGCAAAATTTAATCCAGAAAGAGGGAAAATCGAGAGACCAGCGAAAGACTTTTATAACAGTTTTGGTATAAACAACATCGATGTAATCCCACACTTTCCAAAATGCCACGAAGGAATGAAGAAAAATGATTGGAACGATGAGTTGAAGTTCCAAAAAGGCTTGTTTAAGGGAATAGAAGCAACAGCTTCTCTACAACAAATGATCAACAATGTCCAGGATGTTACGACGAAAGATCTGGCAGCAATCCAGCGATAGGAGGAAATTATGGAAGAAAACACATTTAATGAAACACAGTTCAGTAACTTTATTCTTCGGTTGATCCAAGACTATCAAGAAGGAGAACTGACTGAGTACAAAAGAGGAGCTGTTTCAGCACTTTTTCAAGTTTCAGATCAATTCCAAAAAATGGTGGTAGAAATGTCCTCTACTGAGAATTTAATCGACTTAAGAAAGGATGAATATCTAGATACCAAGCAAGCTTTTGATAGAGACTAAGGAAGGGAGCTATGTTAAGTGGAAAATCAATTAACTTCGTTACTTAAAAAGAAATATGGGACAACCACTTCGTCTCCGCTAGTGTTTACTGAAAAGGATACTTTATATACCGCATTTCGAAAGCTGGCCGATAATATTTATAAGAATGGTACGTGGACGCAAGAAGATGAGCTGAGAGCAGTAGACACGTTTATTCGGAATAGAGATGGTTATCCGGTGGGCAAGGAAGACGCAACGTTTCATGACTGGAATGGCCAACCCTGGTCAACGGAAGTTAAGGTAAGAGCGATTGATGTAGTTGAAAGTTCTTTTCTCCGAAGTGAAGCCGAGGGGAAAAAAATTTACTCAGCTACTGCTATCAGAAGAAAAATCAATGGATCTGAGGAACACGTCAAAAGTGTTGATGTACTTTTAGATCCAAAGAACAAGAGTGGCACAAAACACGGTGAATTCTATTATTTTTCGTCTAGCAATTCTAAAGATCCAAGTTATTACGCATTAGGGAATATGAATCGAGCGATTGGATACGATAAATTACAGCGAGATATTTTAAAAGAATTTGATGATACTGTTCAGGAGCTTAAGTTTGATAGAAGAGACTTAGAACGATTACTGGAGAGGCTGTCAATTGCAAGTTATACCGGAAAAAAGAATGCTCATTTATTCCAAAAGAATCCTCATGGAGAATTGACGAATACTTTTTTGGACACACTTCCTAGAGATGAAAGAGAAAAGTATCTTGATAATCCCTCACAAATGAAATCAATGCTAGAAAATAATGAGGTACAAGGTGAAGAACGTCGATTGCTAGAGGAACAAATTGCTGCCAATTGGGGAGATTTATCAAATGATCCGACAAATCCAGTAAAAGTAAATCTAGATAAGTCTCCGTATCTGCTCAAAGAGGGAAACCGAACAACCTATCTCTATCCGAAAACGATTCAGAACGCTCGGAAACAAAACGAGTTAATCAGTTTTGTAGAAGAATATATTCAAAGTACCTACGATATTTTTCTTCAACGAGAGTATGAAAAAGATATTGATAAGCAAACCAGGGCTTCTGCATGGCAGACAAAAAAGAATATCAATAAAGATACGCGTAAAATAATGGAATCAACGTCGTTAAATAAGTATTTCCAATTTGTTGAAATAGATAACGATGTGGATCTAACGCTGTTTTCACAGTTTGAGAAGGAAATGGAACGTATGCACGACATTCTACCGAAAACTGGCGATAAACTACCAGAGTTGCGTTTGAGGAAGCTCGGTAATCATAAAGCTCTTGGACTGTATGTACCTAACAAGAATACGATTGCTATAGACTTTAGAGACACAAACGATGAAATTGGTGGTGTGGGTATACAATCATTTGTTCACGAGTATGGTCATGCATTAGATTATGGTACAGACAATGGTCGTTTATTGAGCATGAGAGATGATTTTAAGCCAATTGTTAAAAGATATAGAGAAAACCTTTCACTTAACGGCAAAGGCAGCTACGTAGCCGAAAAGGCAGGATATTACACTGCTCCTACAGAAGTATTCGCCAGAGCTTTTGAGTTATATGTGAGCGAAGCTGGATTGAATAGTATTTTTCTTAAATCAAAAGAGACTTATGAAACAAAAATTGAATATGCTTTATTTGATCAGAATATGCGTGATAAGCTCACAACTTTTTTTGAACATGCCTTTCCGAATTTGAAAACGGCAGTCTTAGAATCAAATAAAGAACAAATTGATGTAGAACAAGAAACAAGGTTTGATCAAGAGTTACTTAAGACACAAGTTGATACAAAAATAGAAAGTATCAAATCGGTCAAATTTATTCATGAGAACGAAGAACTGAATGTTGGAGACGCTTTGGAAACTTGCGAACTTTCTTTAATAGATCAAGCTTCAGCTATTCAGAAGCAAGAGGAAGCTATTCATTTATATATGAACGCTATTCCTCAAACGGACACGATGGAACAAATTACAGCGATTCTCAAGGATTCCTTGGAAGAAATGAAGGAGCAGTCTGAAGAGACGCTTTTTTTATTTGATGGATCTGAACTTGCTGACTATTCAACAGATTTGAATGAAATGCTGACAATGATTACAGAAAGGGCAGTATTCAATGATGTTTATGGAAATTCGTTGCAGGAAGTACTGTTAGAAGTAGAGGTAAAAGCTGAACAAGCGCACCAAAACATTAGCGCACATGCACAAGCGCTCATCGACAGTAAGGCAGTTACGCCAGGGGAGAAAAATCCAATACTTTATTTTGTTAAAGGATTGAATACAGTGGCCTTAGAGCTACAAGAAACTGGTGATTTTCTTCCATCCGAGAAATATAAACCTCAAACAGAGACAGAAAAAGAAGTAATAGGGACTTTATTACGAAAAAATGAAGTAGGGGATATTAAAGTTAGACGAAACCATAATAATAAAATAGGCGATCAACCAGTCGAAGGAGTACAAGGAGTGAATGATATGGCAGAAGTACAACTTTTAGAAGAGAGAAAAAGTAAGAAGTATATTGAGTTAGGCAATAAAATTGAGACATTGAAGAAAGAACGTATTGATTTTAGAAATCAATCCAATTGGGAAAAAGTTTCTGAAACCGATTGGGAACTACGGAAGTTAAATTTAGCTGTGGAAACACTAGAAAAGAATACTATCGAGCCTATTTTAAGTGAAATAGCTGAATTTGAAATAGACATTGCTGGATTGGAAAGTATCGATAAATCCAATGTTAATTTAGAACAGTCCAACTCTATATTGGAAAGAATTAATCGTTCAAAGGGTTACATTGAAGAGCTAAAAGAAATGAAGGAC
This sequence comes from Cyclargus thomasi, assembly GCA_026546445.1. Taxonomy (NCBI): domain Eukaryota; kingdom Metazoa; phylum Arthropoda; class Insecta; order Lepidoptera; family Lycaenidae; genus Cyclargus; species Cyclargus thomasi. Next base: position 938 of record JAOTAV010004171.1, on the reverse strand, counting down.
GACTATTCTAACTTTTATCAGAAAGGACTTGAGGAAGAGATCAAATCTTCACCACGAGGCTCAAATAGTTTACCAAAAGAAGAACAGCAAGAAAAAGATCAGTCGAGCAGTATTGATTCTTCGGACGAACAGCTTCAACCTTCTAATCACTCTTTTATCCAAGAGATCAATGTTTCATTTGATGAAACGAAGCAGGAAGTCGATGCCTTTCTTAAGCAAGTGGGATATAAAGGAGAGCGATTCGGTAGCATGGCCGATATAGAAAACATTCTAGCCACACATTTAAAACAAGTTGAAACTATTGTTAAACAGTCAATAGAGGCAGTGGATGCTTTGAGCGTGCCGACTGAGAATCAGATAAAAGAAGAAACAACCAAAGTAAAACGAACAATTGGTCAAATCTTGTCTGATTTCAAAGAGAACTTAAAACAGTATGTTAGAACACAAAAAAATAATACAGTGTATCAAGTGACGAACACAATGGATGACATTCGTTTAGGTTTGAAAAATTCATTTAATCGCAAACTTTTATCAATCAATGGCTTGTTAAAACAATTCTCAAATACAATTGATCGAAAATTTGTCATTGAGGAAAAAAGAAATCAATCACCTTTAGCTGAGAAAACAAAAGAGGTACAGGAAAACGATTCAAAAGAAGCAACTCAAAAAGAACAGGAGAAGGTTTCAGAGGGGACTGTCGTATCTGAAAATCAAGCGCCAGCTGCTGAACCTGAAACACAGCCCACTATAAATACAGTTGAATCAGTGAGTGATCAAAATAAACAGCATTCGGAAGAACCTACACAACAGAATGAACCTAAACTATCAGATGAGGGAAATGCTCCGGTACTTGCTGAAGGGGCTGAACAATCAACAGCTAAAAATTCTGTGACAGTAGCAGATCAGAAACAAACGGATAAGAAAATGAATAATATCGA